>JAVJIF010012815.1:0-137297 GCA_038442645.1 Agave tequilana
GTGCCTTGTGAAGAAGCCTCTGCTTGTGGGTCCTCCCGTATGCATGCGTCTCTCCTTGATTCCTCTCCGTTGATCGATCTCTCCCCTTTGTTTGATTTCTCTCGATTGATCGATCTCTCCCCTTTGTGCCCCTGACGGGCTATTTATAGGGAGAGCAAGGGTATAATCGTCCCTTTTGAAGATATGGAAACAGATTGAACCGAATCTGTTTGAATCTGGAAAGTAGCCTTACTGTGAGGCTAGGATAGCTTCTGCGGAGCTAGAAAATGGCAAGTCGGTTGATCTGTTTTGATCCTTTCCATATTGTTAGGAGATTCTCCCTGATCCTCTTACTCGTTTCAAGAGAGTCAAGAGATTGCGGCAATCACCTGCCATATTTGAATCCTGATTGGATTTGATTAGATTGAATCCGATCTCATCAGGAGATTTTGATTGGTCAAAGGTTGACCATAGCAGGCTGATAGCGGAGCTGCCCGCTTTGAAGCTCATAGCGGAGCTAGAGGCAATTCCTAGCGAAGTCCGAAAAGAGGGTTTTCGGCGAAGCTATCAGTTAGCTTCCTGGCGATGCTCTGGATGATGCTAGCCTCTCAAACGGGCTATCTCCTTGGGCTAATGTAATGCAAATGCTAGCATTTTAGACCTGCTGAGGTCTGTTTTAGAAACAATCCGGGTTCACTGTTCTGCTTGCTGATCAGTGGAGTCCAAACCGCTCCCTTGTCCCTTAGAGGTGGGTGAAAACTGGTCTTCAGCTCGTCTGTCCCTTGTCTTTTGTAAATGTCAACAAGTTTAGACATCGTTCGGACCAATGAGAATCTTGTCTTTTTAAGTGTCAACACGCGCACGACGTACGTATGTACGTGCATAGTTCCCTCCTTTTCGCGCCGAAAATTCCAAGTACCCAAAGGGCACGCCCTTTGTTCTCAATTTTCTCTATTTATACCCCATGAGCTTTCCATCACATGGCCAATGTGGGACTAAATGCATGTAGCTAACTTTAGTCCCTTTTAGCTTTGAATTAGGCAATCTTTGACTTGAATATCTCATTCATTCGAAGTCGGAATTGAACATGTGAATATACCACGTTCATCACAAATGGAAGGAGAAACACACTCCAACCATCATCCGGTTGATTCGATCAATGGATCTTACCATAATTCAACTCGAAGATTCACCTTATATTCTTCAATTCCAACAATCCCCCACAATGAATGGAGATTCAAGGAAATGACACACAAAGAGACTGACTCTATTGTTAAGGTACTTTAGAAAAGAAACTGCATAAGGATAGGTGAACTAGGTCTTGAACCTTCCATAGTGAAAGCTTTATCGGACTTACTGGCTAATCAGTGAACTAGGTCTTGAACTGTTAGCCGTTAGTGTAAGCCAAGTCAACAAGCTTCACACAGTGACTTTCCAAATCAACTTTGGTTCTCTGTTGTGTCCGTTTTGGCCCTGGACATTCTTGGTTTCAGAGAGTATCTTTAGGGAATACAGAGCTCCATAGAGATTCCCAAAGAGCCGACCCAACTCTATACTCACATAGGTGATGGACCTATGAAGAGTAGTCTACTCTACTCCACTTGTATAGTAACAAGATATAGGCATCATTAAAGCGTTAAGCTTATCCTTAATCCACTTGTAGAAAAGCACTTATGTGCACCTTAGGAATGGATTGGAGTCAAGCTCCCAAGTGCTTACTTGCTGAGTCAATCATAACTAGTTTTTCCTCTTGAACTTAGTCCGTGGGATCTCCAGTCGCTAAGTGAGGTTTCCATTAAGCTGACTCGGTAAGGTTAGGCTTTTAGAACCATTCCCCTCGATGCGCAGTTTATACGCTCTCCACTTAAACCTTTAGTAAGCGGATCCGCTAAATTATCCTTTGACGATACAAAGTCAATAGAGATAATTCCATTTGAGAGCAACTGCTTCACGGTATTATGTCTACGACGAATATGTCTAGACTTACCGTTGTATATCACATTTTGTGCCCTAGATATAGCTGCTTGATTGTCGCAGTGTATACATGTAGCGGGCACTGGCTTTTGCCATAACGGTATATCTTCTAAGTAATGTCGAAGCCATTCTGCTTCTTCTCCAGCCTTATCTAAGGCTATGAATTTCGATTCCATAGTGGAACGGGCAATACATGTTTGCTTAGAAGATTTCCAAGATACCGCTGCTCCTGCTAGAGTAAATACGTATCCGCTAGTTGATTTTGATTCCTCAGAATCTGCAATCCAATTAGCATCACTGTATCCTTCCAGTACAGGAGGATACTTTCCATATCTCAAGGCATATTCCTTGGTATGTGATACGTAACCTAATACTCGTAGTAGAACGGTCCAGTGTAGATCACTAGGATTGCTAGTGTATCTACTTAACTTGCTTACAGCGTAAGCAATATCGGGTCTAGTGCAATTCATTAAATACATTAGACTTCCGATAATCTGAGAATACTCCAACTGGCGTATTCCAGTTCCTGTATTCTTATGAAGGTGGACGTGTGGGAGAAAAGGATTTGTATTCTCTTTTATCCATGATCCTTGAATCTTTCTATCATCTTTTCCACGTAGTGAGATTGAGATAGACTGATTCCATCTGGTGTTCTAGTAATTTTAATTCCTAAATTACATTAGCAACCCCCAGATCCTTCATATCAAAACTGTTGGATAACATTCTTTTAGTGGACTTAATAATTTCAATATTAGTCCCAAGTATCAACATGTCGTCTACATAAAGACAAACAATGATACATGCATCCAACTGTTTTCGTGTAAACACACTTATCGCATTCATTGATAGTGAATCCATCTTTGATCATGACACTATCAAATTTTCATGCCATTGTTTTGGAGCTTGCTTTAAACCGTATAAGGATTTTACCAATTTACACACCTTGTGTTCTTGGCCCTTAACTTTAATCCTTCTGGTTGCTCCATATATATTTCTTCATTTAATTCACCATTTAAGAATGCAGTCTTGACATCTATTTGATGGATATCTAAGTTGTGCAATACTGCAATCGCAATCAACATCCGAATGGACGTTATTCTTGTTACTGGTGAATAAGTATCGAAGTAGTCAAGTCCTTCTTTTTGTCGATAACCCTTGGCTACTAATCTAGCCTTGTACTTATCGATAGATCCATCGGGTTTTAATTTTCGTTTGAAAATCCACTTACACCCAATTGGTTTACTTCCAGGAGGCAAGTTTACCAATTCCCAAGTATGATTACTTAGTATGGATTCTATTTCGCTATTTATAGCTTCTTTCCACATTTGTGCTTCTGGGTTTGACATAGCCTCTTTAAATGTTTGAGGCTCGCTCTCAATAGCGTATGCTATGAAATCTGGACCAAAATTTTGAGATTCTAGATCTCTGACTTCTTCTTGGTTCAATTTCCGCATTTACAATTGGTTCCTCGGGGCTTTCGTCCCTGAACGCCATCTCGTGTGTTTTTTTCCCAGAAGTCTTATCTGCTTCCCGTTTGTAGGGAAAGATATCTTCAAAGAACACAGCATCTCGAGATTCGATAATCATGTTTACATGAATATCAGGTATTTCTGACTTATGAACCAGAAATCTGTAGGCGCTGCTATTTAAGGCATAGCCTATGAATATGCAGTCCATAGTTTTTGCTCCCAACTTAGTCTTTTTGGGTAATGGTGCCAGCACCTTTGCAAGGCACCCCCACATTTTGAGGTAATGGTAAGAAGGTGTCCTTCCATGCCATAACTCGAATGGTATTAGACCAAGTTTCTTGTGGGGTACTCTATTTAGAATATGATTTGCAGTTAATAGAGCTTCCCCCCACAAGTTCTGCGGAGCTCCAGAACTTACGAGCATGGAATTAACCATCTCCTTCAATGTTCTGTTATTCCGTTCAGCAATTCCATTTTGCTGAGGAGTGTATGGTGCTGTAGTTTGATGTATTATACCGAAACTAGCACATAACTCACTAAAATCATTTGATTCATATTCTCCGCCTCTATCGGATTTTAGAATCTTGATTTTCTTGTTGAGTTGATTCTCAACTTCGGCTTTATATGTTGTAAACATATTTATTGCCTCATCCTTACTGTTCAAAAGATACACATAACAGTATCTTGTACAATCATCGATAAAGTAATGAAATACTTTTTACCGCCTCTAGTTGGCATAAACTTCAAGTCACATAGATCGCTATGAATTAACCCTAAAGGTTCTGTATTTCGATCTATTGAGTGAAATGAATTTTTAGCCAACTTGGCCTCAACACAAACCTCACACTTGCGAATTTCTTCCAAGTTGAGTTTAGGAATATATCCCAGATTAGACAAGTTTTTCAAAGACTTGTAATTTACATGCCCTAATCTAGCAGCATGCCACAAAATAGGAGACTCAAGCAAATAAACAGAAGATTTTCCTTTTATTAGCTTTGGGTACAAATACACGGACTTTTTATCAACCACTGCAACATTGGCTTTAAAAAGTCCATCAAAAAGATAACCCTTTCCCACATACATCCCTCCCTTAGTAAGTACAAATTTGTCAGATTCAAAGACTATTCTAAATCCTTTCTTACTAAGTATAGATCCAGAGATTAGATTCTTGCAGATGTCTGGAACATGAAGGACATCGTTAAGAGTAGCTCTTTGCTCGATGTCCACTTCAGGATGACCTTGCCCTTTCCTTCAACCTTTGAGGAAGCTGAATTACCCATGAATAATTGCTCATCTTGCTCTAGCCTTTGATATTCTGAGAATAACAATTTCTCCGAGCAGATGTGCCTAGTAGCTCCGTGTCTACCCACCAATCTTTGTTATTGGTTGTCAGATTTACTTCTGACACCACGACTGAAAGACTTGGTGATTCATGGTTGGTCATGTTGGCCTGTGGGTGGCTTTTCTTGTTCTTCTTTAGACGGCTGCGGCATTCATTTGCTTTGTGACCTTCTTTGTTGCAGATGTAACAGGTCCCTTTGAAGCGCATGGTTCTGCCGTCTTGAGCCTTGCCTTTGTACTGCTGGTAAGGCTTCTTCCTCTTCAAGCTTTTGGAAGTAGACGCTTTCCCCTTTAAGTCCTCGATCACATTTGCTTTTGCTTCGTAAGAGTTCTTGCTGCTCCTTTTCTCGGACTTGCGGTTGTCCTCCTCTATACGAAGCCTCACAATGAGATCCTCCAACTTTAGCTCCTTTCGCTTATGCTTCAGGTAGTTCTTGAAGTCTCTCCACGCAGGGGGGAGCTTCTCCACGATGGTTGCAACCTGAAAAGTTTCAGGAAGAATCATACCTTCGGCCTCTATCTCGTGCAAGATAAGTTGGAACTCTTGCACCTGACTGATGACAGTCTTGCTATCCACCATTTTGTACTCCAGAAATCGTCCAACGACGAACTTCTTGGTACCAGCATCTTCAGTCTTGTATTTCTTGTCAAGACTGGCCCATAATTTCTTTGTCGTAGTGATTGGACTGTAGACGTTATAAAGAGAGTCATCCAGTCCATTAAGAACATAATTTCGGCAAAGGAAATCACCTTGTGTCCAAGCATCGACTGCAAGGACTGAGTCCCGATCAGTTCCGGGTTCTGGTGGATCCTCCTGCAGGAATTTGGCCAGATGTAGAGTGGTCAAGTAGAAGAGCATCTTCTGTTGCCACCTCTTGAACTCTGTGCCATCAAACTTTCCTGGCTTCTCCGGCTTCGGGTTAGGAAGTGGAGTAGGCATCAAACCTTGGAGCGGTATGTTTGTTGCCCTTGCTGGAGGTATCTTGATTTGTCTCAGACATTTTTTCTGCAAGTTCAAGCAGAACAGAAGTGAGAAACAATAATTGTCTTAAGATTGTTGGGTATCCTGCTTAACAAGAATCAATCTGACAACTAATCAAGATCACTGAGATATCAACAATCTAATTGGCCAGGTCGGCAAATATCAGGTGGGAGGTTTTCCGTTCAAAAAGAACGTTCCTTATTTAAGAACCACCTTTCAATTTCCTTCCTTGGTTTAAGCACCAATTAGACTGAATCCAAGTCAGTCTCGATATACTGTAAAGTATATCCCCTGTATAAAGGACTTAATCCACTTATACAGTATCACTTAGACTGAATCTAAGTCAATCTCGATATACTGTAAAGTATATCCCCTGTATAAAAGACTTAGTCCACTTATACAGTATTTGAAGTGAGGTACGCTTACAGCGAATCTCCTTAAGACAATTACGTCCCCCGCACCGGTGCTAACGGGATAATGGACGCTGGTCTCCCAAGATACAACACTTCTTCACGGTATTTGGATAGCACTACCAAATCACCGTACGGTCGAACCGTAGTCAACCAGTACCTACACAGGATTAGCAAAACAGCGGTATAACGACAAATTTCAAATGAATATTTGTCTTACTCTTTTGGAGGAACACCCACTGTTGAGGACGTAGGAAGGTTGAAGAATTTTGGCAGAATCTCTTTTAGGAAGTCGCTTCGGATTCCCACTTCACTTGGAAGTCGCGGATTCCCACTTCGTTGGAAGTCGCTCTGGAAGTCGTGGATTTCCCACTTCGCTGGAGCCCAGTTCAGAATCGAATTCAGAACTTTAGAGAGAGAGAGAGATCCTTCAGAAAGAGAGAAAGAGATCTCAGATTTGGTGTGTCTGAGAATGAACCCCTGAGCGCTATTTATAGCGCCGCACTGTCGGTTTTCCGACAGCGGTTGGCGAACGGTCGGATATGTTCGCGCGGACACCCGTTGGCGGGAGAGTCGAATCTTTCCGCGGGCGGGTTGGAGCGGTTCGGCCCATACCTACGGACCCTGATTCAAAAAGAACCAGGCTAGGTAGGGAACCCGAACCCGAACCCGGGCCCGGCACCAGCCGGCCGCCGCCGCCAGCGGCGGCGCGCGTGGCGCGCACGTACGTATGTACGTGCATAGTTCCCTCCTTTTCGCGCGCGAAAACTTCAAGTACCAAAGGGCACGCCCTTTATTCTCAATTTTCTCTATTTATACCCCATGAGCTTCCATCACATGGCCAATGTGGGACTAAATGCATGTAGCTAACTGTAGTCCCTTTTGGCTTTGAATTAGGCAATCTTTTGGACTTGATATCTCATTCATTCGAAGTCGGAATTGAACATGTGAATATACCACGTTCATCACAAATGGAAGAGAACACACTCCAACCAACATCCGGTTGATTCGATCAACGGATCTTGCCATAATTCAACTCGAAGATTCCCTTTATATTCTTCAATTCCAACACTTATTAATTAGTATCAAGTTGAATCATATTCGCAATAGTAAAATAAATATACTGATTTTGATTCTTTTATATTTTCGAGCTTTTATGAGCCAAACTCAACATTCAAAATTCAAATCGAGCCGAATTAGAGCACTCTACTCAACTCAAACTATAAATGAGCCGAACTCGAGCACTTTACTCAACTCAAACAATAAACGAGTTGACTGCTATACCGCACAACAATGTATTTCGAGACCATACATCTAGCAGAGTGGTCACCTGAAAAGGTTCGGATAACCGTAATTATTAGTTATTATCATGGTATCACTCGTGACATCGGTGAGAAGTTTGAATCCCTGATCGTATTTTATCCACACACACACACGTCTAGACGCATGATTTTGATAATGAACTGCACGATCAGCCATTTGGTTCATGTTGATCTTTTGGCAATACAGGAGTTATGTCCTCTGACATTGCAATCCTATTTTGTTTCGTTTCATTGCCCTGCTCTTGCTCATGTATGATGATGTGTGCAATTTTCATTCATCTTTCTGTTGTCTTCTCGTTTTGGTGGTCAATGTGTTGCCTAACTCTGTAACTTGGACCCTTTTGAGGTCAAATAACAGTTTGCTTCATTGCAGAGGTGAAGAAGAAAAGGCAGCAGCAAGCAGAGGAAGAAGAGAAGGCAAATGAAGTCGAACTGCACACGATTGAAGAAGTCTTTTGATCCAGAGCTGCCAAAGGTAATAAAGAGAGTGGATGCTTTTAAGGAGGTTGTGATTTGTGAAGGATACTGCCATTTGCTGATGAGAGAAGCAAAACTTCAAGAGCTAAAGGAATTTTGATATTCTGAAGTTAAATCAAGAGCTAGTGGGCCAAAACCCAAGACAAATGCTCAATAATGTTGAGTGGCTGATGCTTGATGTCTTTTTTTTTTTCCTTTTTGAGTAAACTGATGCTTGATGTTGTTATTGCTAATTTCTTTTGTTAATTGTTGTTGCTGTTTGCGAGGCATCATAAATTTAACTATTGTGAATACAAGACTGTGATTGCTGGCAAGGAAAGTGCTGCTTGCTCCACTATTTATGGTACCAATGATCATATTAGTTTTGTGCTATCATGTTCACAAATTTGCCAGTATAAGAGAACCATCCTGTATTTTATTGCTCCTTATCTATATGATAGCAACAAAAATTGAATGTGTAACATTACTACATCCTCCTTCTGGCCAAATCATGTTTTTTTTTAATTTTGTTTTATTTTTGTTTTAATTTTTTTTTTGTTTTGTTGGTTTTGGGTTTTTTAGTAAAACTGGCCAAACCATGATAAGGAATAAGCTTTTTCTTCTTATCGGACAGTTCCAATATGTTTTCTTCTTCGGGCCTGTTTGGTTGCAAGGAAGTGGGCGAAGTAAGGAAATGGGAAGTATAATTGCTCACTTCCCTATCTATCCAAACGCCGGAAAAAAAATATGAGAAATTTTTTTTCCTTCTCTTTTCTATTTTACACAATCACTTCCTCACTTTCAGATGCTACAGTTAATTTTGTGGTTATATAAATCTCACTTGCATTCTAATTACAATCTAATTTTTATTTTTTATTAATTAATTTTTATTTTAATATTATTTTGCGGTTCACTTTATGATCAACTTTTTCACTTTCACTTCACATTCACATTACCATCCAAACACCGAAAAAGACATAACATTTTTCAAACCACACTTCCCAATAATATTCAAATATCGAAAAACTCACTAACCAATTCTCAAGTTCCAAAGGGAACTATTACTATTAATAATGTTATAGTGTAATATAGATTACGGATATCCACCATAACACACACAGGATGTCCACCACACAACACACAAGTACACACATGATGCATACATAATGTACATACAGTATACACACACATCAAATTTTACACATAACAATATTTCACACGTTTTCGACTCCTACCAGATTTCTCCGGCCCCTTCCTTCTCGCTATCTTCGACCCCTTTTGATCCCTTCGTCTTCTTCCTTCACAAGATACAAGCCCAATACATACACATCCACTACTGGTCTCACCAAGAATTTGAATCAAACAAAACAACATTAACTAGTTTCTATCAAGAACTGTCATCCACACACATGTATGCCATCACGTCAAGAGTCAATACAAAAGTTATCATCAAACAACACATGTGTCCACATCATATTAAGAGTTTGACACATATTGGATACTTAATTAAAACAATCACATCATGCTTATATTACTCACAATTAACTAATTTTTCGTTCATAGACATTTATGTGAAAATTATCAATTTTCTACGAAGTAAAACAATATAGTTGTTATTATTCATAATTTACTCTAGGTTTACCGGAATCCCATAAGTTGAGCGTTCCATAAGAGATTCGCACCGAGCACCACCTCGTGTTTCTTTCCCGAATAAACCACATCGAACACCCGTATGCAAATCTCCCTATTTTGATATTTTTAGTATTAGTAGCAATCAACATCACATATACAAATTTAAATGAATTTCAAGCAGATCACAACTACAATGTCACTCATAGAAGAGAAATATTTCATAATTACTTACTACTAACTTCTTACCCCTTTGAGAATATACTAATTATTGTTATTATTTTTTTATCGCATGATTTCTATCACAACTAAAATGTTTCTAATTAACTCCCTTCTTGGAGTTCATTACCCAAGTCTAAATCTTACTAGTAAAGCAATATCATACAGTCATAGTCTATTAGGATATTCTCGTTCTCAAACAATCTTCTAATTTTGTTAATAATCTTAGCCAATCAAGTTCTCACCTTATTCCGGATATTTCTTCGCCAATCTTAGATTCCACGTGATCCCAAATAATAAGCCTACTCAAGAGAATATCAAGTCACCTTTAGTACTAAATTCATTAATATTCTTAAGGGTTAAAAGCTATTTATATACTAATTCTCTGTTATAAATTAAATCAGAAATTTACCAAAATATTTGATGAAATCACATTTAAAAATCAGATCTTGGGCTGAAATCCACTCCCAAAAATTTAGATTTTCCCTAGGAGAAACTCTCCTTCTTCCTCCCTCGATCTCCCCCTTTGCTGGACGCGGCCGCCGGTGGCCTGGGCGTCGCGGCTGGCGCTGGCCGTGACCCCTCCCCCCTCCATGGCCGTATGTGCCCCCTCTCTTCTCTTATTCTCTCTCTTGAAGGTAAAGAAATGAGGGAAGTGAGGAAGAGAAATTGTGAGTTCATCTAGAGGAGAAGATGAGTTCTAGGGTTCTAACCATGGGGATTTTGAGGGGATGAAGAGAATGAAAGATGAAAAGTTTAGGCTAAAATTAGAGATCCCAATTCAGCCATAATTATAAGTTTGCCACAACTCCAATTCTCTCCAAGTGGCCATGCACAGATCAAGGGCATCCTAACCCTTCATCAATCCCTCTCATGCTCACCTACCCCCTCCACTAACTTGTACTTATTAAATTAATTGGTATGATTAGTGGAGTATGTATATATCATGTATGAAACTTTTGTGGACTTGAATATGTGTAACATTATAAATACATGGTTATTATTTACATTAACATTATTATTATTATTATTATATATAATCATTGATATATTTACATGTCACATACTTGTGAAAATTCATTTACATCAATTTTTCACTTGGTCATCAGATAATTTAACATATAGATAACTGAATAAATTATCATGGTATAAATCAAAATTTGCATTCTGCAACACTAATTCATGATTAAAAAAATTCGAACATTATAGTTATCGGTTCTAATTATCCGTCAATATCTCATGGCTGAGGACTAAAATATTCTTTAGGAAATGTAAAAATCGGAATGTTACAAATAAAGTTAGCGAGCAACTCTAGACATTTAACTCGCTCAAGGCTACCGCTTGCGGCGTAGTAGACGTATGAACATCAGGCTAACGCGCACGGCGAAGCCACACTCACGACAAAACTAGACGTACACGATGAAGCGACATATAAATGCTCTGCTAACCTGCGGCGAAGCCACGCTTGCGGAGAAGCTAAAGGCACACGACGAAGGGGCATATGAACACCCGGCTACGCACGCTGCGAAGCTACGCTCGAATAAGTTAGCTGTAAAGCACTAAACTCGCCTCCCTGCAGAGGTATTATAACCCAGGGCGTTAAGTCCGAAGGCTAACGACCACGAAGGGTCAGCCAAGCATAGTAATAGAACAATATTACAAGCAGTATACAAGTGCATGTATTAAATTACGCTATTACAAACATTCGACACAGAGATATAAATACAATCCCAGAACAATATACAATACAAAATCAAATACAATACAAGTTCGACGAAGCGATGGAGAACACTTGCCTAGGATGCGGAACGACGCTAAACCCCAAAGAATGCTGAAAATGTTAACGCACAAGCGGGTGAAAAGAATGCCAAAGGCGTTAAACGTACGAAGGCATTAGAGAAAAAAATAAAGAGAGGGGGGGAGAGAGAGAGGAGAGAAGTGGAGAGAGGAGAGGGAGGTCACGACCTAGGGCGGCCGGCCTAGGTGGCATGCCAGCAAAAGGGGTGGCGCGCTGACCTAGGGAGTAGGAAAGGGGAGAAAAGGAGGTGGTGGTGTTGGAGTTTTGGTGGAGTGGTCGATGAAGGAGGTTGTGTTGTCAGTGGTGGCGGAGATGATGATAGAGGTGGTGGTGTTAGTGGTGGCGGAGTGATGATGGAGATGATGGTGTTGTTGGTTGTTTGGAGGTAGAATGATGGAGTAATTGGAAGAAGAGATGTTGATGATTGTAATGGTGAAGAAAATGGAGGAGTTGGAGCTTGGAGGAGAAGAAGTTGATGATGAAAAGGAGTGAGAGAGGGTGGAGAGTGTAAGAGAGAGTGAGAGGGGAGAGGGAATGGCTAGTTTTGGGGGGAGAGGGAAGAGAGAGAATGAGTGGGTAATGCGAGAGGAGAGATAGTGGAGAGAGATATTTGTTTTGGAAGAGAATAGAAAGAAGTAGAAAATGATGAAAGTTGTTGGAAGGAAAAAGAAAAGAAAAGAAAAGAAAAGAGAAAAGAAAAGGAAATTAACCGAGCCAAAATTTCTGATTCAGAAAAAATACAAATATTATTTTATTTTCGACTAATTCAGAAAAATCTTTAAAAATTATCAAAAATAAAAAATATTATCTTGAGGAACAATTTGAAATCAGATTTAAAAAGTTCAATACCGTTTGTTACTTAAAAATTCTGAAATCGACGGGCGATACCGGTCGACACCGAATTAGGAGTTTTTGCAAAATAATTCAGAAAAATCTCAGAAAATCTTAAAAATTATAATATTGAAAATTAATATTTGAAACTGAAACAGATCCAATCTGACTATCAGAAATATCAAATCAAGTAGTACACTGGGATCGGGTCCCGGGTTCAGACTCGGACTGATTCTAAGTCTAAAAATCAGATCTGATACCAATAATAACATAAATAATCAAAAAATAAAAATAAATACGGGAAAAAATATGATTAAAAATTCGAAGCACGTATCTGAGCATGTATTCTCAGAACAGAGTGTTATAAAAAATATATAAAACTTCTTGACGTAACACCCATCCCTTTCATTGGTAGCCTACCTTGACCCAACCCCATGAGTACAATCAAAACCGGCAGCCAAACTGAGAAGAATGTTTTTCTCTACATACAACTCCAGACAAGTGAACGGCACTCTTCAGGAGAAATACCACTCAAAATAGTTATTAAAATTAAATTTGTTACAGAAGCATCTTCACTTGCATTGCATACTTCCCAAATCACTGACCAAACACCTGCAATCAAGTTCTCTCCGTTTTATCCTGTACAGAACCAAAGAGAGAAGAAATAGTTCTTGATTTACATTTAACAATACTTGTGTACGCAGCCTATGTTCAATCCTGGGCCGCCAAAATCCTATACCAAGGTCTCATGGCCCAGTGGCGTCCTCGTCGCGTGCGACTCCTGCGCGCCCTCAGCCACCCGCCAGACCTTGACCGACTTGTCCAAGCTCCCGCTGTAGAGGACCCACCGGGGCCCGTCAGCCCCACAGTAGGCCCGGTCCTCCTCCACCGCCAAGCACTTGATGGGCCCCGTGTGGCCGGTGAGCACCGAGATCCTCACGTAAGCCCCACCCCGATCCCTCCGCCACACGTGGATCGTCCCGTCGGCAGACCCACTCATCACCAAACCCCCCGCCGTCGCCACGCATAGCACCGCTAGCTTGTGCCCGCGGAGCACACCACCGTGCACCAGCCTCCGGCCTCTCTCCCAAAAGTTGATCACCCCATCGGAGGACCCGCAGTACACGATACCGGCGTTGTGTGACACTGCCAGCGCCGTCACCGCGCTCTCCTGCCGTAACAGAATCTTAACCAGCACGTGCTTCGTAGCCTCATTCTTCCCGTTGATCTCCCGCCTCCACACTTTGGCCGTGCCGTCCGCGGACCCAGTGAAAACAAGCCCGTTGAATCCGACGGCCACCGAGTTGACCGCGTCATCGTGGGCGCTCACCGATTCGAGACACTTAGAGTCTGAGATTCTCCACACTTTCATAGTTTTGTCCCACGAGCCCGAGTAGAGGAGGCCCGCTTCCTCGTCGAGGCTGAGGCAGGACACAGCGTCGAAATGTCGTAGCCAGACAGTATTGCGGTGTCTGCGCACTTCGACATAGTTCGAGGGGTTGATAGAGCTCTTGAGGAAGTCTTTTAGCTTCGGGAGAGTCCCAATGCGCTTATAGATTGTTGGGTCCTTGGGCAAGACCTTCCATATGCGAATCTTACCGTCTTGGTGGCCGGTGAAGATTCTCTCGCCATAGATGACAATTGCCTTCACGAGACCACTGCTGGACTTGAACCCAGAGAACTCCGTGCGGTTCTTCCACACACGAATGTTCTTGTTGTCAGATCCAGTATATAAAAGATCGCCGGAGGCAGCGACGGAATAGAGACGGCCCTTCTCGCGAATCACGGATTCAACGGGCCCATCGGAGAGAGGGGTGACGGCCGCGGTGTTGTGGGTCCACCGGGACTTGACCAAGGGGGAGGTTGCAGTGTTCCAAGGGGACATGTTACAAGGGGAGTTCTCGATGCTCGTCTGGTAGCTCGATCGGTCGGAGTAGTGGCCAGGGCTCGCGGTGCTGGAGTTTGTGCTCGTTCTCGGCGACTCGTCGGAGCTCGGGGAGCCAACCATGAGATCCGAGCGCAAGAGGTTGAAGAATTTGGAGGTCTTATTAGTTTTAGTTGGCGGGCTCTTGGTTTCTCCCCTGAGATCTCTCATGGCTTTTGAAGGAGGAAGAGGTTGAGAATCTGAGAGATAAATTGGAGCTGAAGAAAACCGAAAGGTCTATAAAGCGACCAAAAATAATAGAAAATAAGATCGTAGAATGAAAGAAGAAGCGATTTCAGGAGATGGGGGCCGGGAGGGGGGGTATAAATAAGGGGGATATTAGTGCAGGGGCGGGCGTGGTCCTTCAACCGCAGCTCGCCGCGTGTACGGTGTTGACGTGCCGAGGAAGGAAGGATGTTGGGCGAGTCTGCGAGCGGCCGAGCGAGAGCGCAACAGTTCTGTTGAATTTTCGTCAATGATTTGTAGACACCTGGAGGGATCATGAAAGGGGGTGAGCCTTGGCCGGCTTTTTGGGGGCGAGATAAAATTGAATACGTATTTGGTTGTTACAGGTTTAGTGTGGGACCCGCTGCGATGTCAGCGGGTGTGTCAGCGTTAATTTTTTCCCCATTTCTCTCATGTGATAATGAGTTCACATGATCCAAGTATTTGCTAATCCTTGCGTAAAATGAGTCAATTTAACGTCTTTGGATACCCAATGGCGACTGCTGTCCGAGAATTGCGCACGCAATTCTAGTAGGGCTGCCATTGGATTCCGATTAGAAACGAAACCAACATCCAGGACTTGATATTTAAACTTAATCTTTTTTTTATTGGAACCATCCCATGTGAACTCGGATTGTGAAACAGTTCAGCTAGTATTTGGCTTGATCCGCTCGAATTTATAAACGAGTCAAATGAAAATTAGCTCAAATCGCTTGTGTTCGCTCATTAAGCTCAATATGTGTGATATTTCAAATGTATATACTAAATATTTTTGCAAGAAATATAGATACACCTGTTAAACTCCTTACTATAGCACGAGTTACTCACATAATAAAATATAAGATATTTGTGCAATTTTTTTTTTAAACTATAACCATTTAATCTACTTTAATGCATCAGTTAGAAATACTTAGCATCAATAATTTGAAAAATGTCTCAATTTCAAGAGTTATCGAATAAACAGCGCATGAATAATTCAAACTCAGCTTGGTATTTAGTTAGCTCGCTCATAATTCACTCGACTAATGACTCTTGATATGTCTTGAATTAAAACAAGAACAAGCACATGTAAAAGTTCAAGCTATTGTTTAATAGCTTGTCGTTTTTGACTAAATGATGGAAACATGATTAACCATATTATAGTTTGTCTCTATGAAAAATGTGTGCAAAGATTGGTATGAAGCAGTTCAGCACTTTTTTGCCTATAAATAAGCGTCACATTGCATGAGATTTAGAAGTAAGGAAGACAGAATGAGAGTTACAAAACATTGTATTATCCTCTCTTTTCTCTTATCATTTATTTTTCTTTTATTAAGCCCTAGTGAGTTGAGTTTTATTGGGTTTGGGTTTCAGTGAGATTAGAGTTGTAATCTTTTGTATTCTCCCCCTCTTGATTAGTGGAGTCTATTGTTGATTTTTTACGTAGACGTAAGTCATATTGATTGAACCAAATTAAATACTGATATGATGTCCTCTTTATTTCTATTAGCTTATAGTTGTTATTTATCTAATCTCTACTTGTACTTATCATCTCTTATATTAAAACCTACAGCTTCAACAATGACGAGCTGAATTTAAACAAGAATTGTAACGCCCCGATCCCGCAGATACGGAGACGTTACTGCGACGTATATACGCAGGTCAGAAATACCCTCACGTATATATGCTAAGCATCAGTACAGGCAAGAATCAGAGTACGGGAGCACGTGGTGCATTATACATTCCAACATATGAGTACAATTATAAAGTTATCACCAGATGTGACACAATATTACAAGAATATTACATCACCGATAGGCACAAGTGCGAGAATTCAAAGAGATGTACAAGTATGAACAGTACAAAAGGGTGCTCACGAGATAACAGGAGATGCCGTGAGCCAACCAGGGGGAGTAAGGATGGGACTGGAGCTACAGCTGCTCTGTCTGCTCCGCAGAAGTAAGTTTGGTCCTCAGCTGGAAGATCCCCTTCAGTTCACGCTCCAAGACTTGGATATGAGGATCCAGAGGAGTCAGTACTCCCCGGCAAGTGGTGATGTGTATACCAAGTGGCGTGCATAGACAAGCACAAGTGTGTCGACAAATCCGAATCATAAACATGCATTAGAAAAATCGTGTCGTGAGTAACAGCATGCAGGAGCAAGTAGAGAAACAGTAAATGATATCAAGTAGGGAAGACTCATAGTATGATAAGATAAGAGTAAGAGACTGGTGGAATGGAATATAAGTGGAAAGGCAGGACATGACAGGTATAGTATAATAATCATAAAACCGGAAATCCGAAGTAAAACCTGATGAATACAATTGTGGCGAAAACAAGTGGTATAACCAAGTTTGTAGAGCAACATAACAAGTCATTATCTTGGCATTTTATTATTATTACTCGTCCGACCCATATATCTAGGTATGTGTCCCGGTGTATATCTCAACACACATACATTCATATATAAGTAAGTCGAGGGTAGTTATTATTGGAAGCTGATGAAGAACTGATGGCTACTACTTATAGTAGTTCCCGTCCGCCCGGGACACAGTCATTGGGGCCTTAAATCCCCCTAACACGCATCTTCTGGGGGCCTAAAATCCCCCTAACACGAATCGTCAGTTTTATTTAGTATTCCACTACTCTATAAGTAAGGCATCATACCGGCATCCATCACTTCCTCCCATTCCCCGTGCAAGTTATCCTTTTTATAGCTTATTAATAATATTATCAGATTATGGGAATGAGTAGGATCATTACTGGTCATAACAGGAGTATATAACAAGCATAATGGGAGTTCATAATCAAGAGATCAAGTACTACATTCCCGTAATGTGATAATCATGGGTAGAGAGATAATCGTAACAGGTATCAGGTTTTAATTATGACAGTGACAAGCGATCGGGCAGGTGATAGGTAATAAGTTATGTCATAATGAACAAGTGTCAAGTAGTAGTATATCAGGTGTCATGTGTTATATGCCTTGGAGGTGATATTAGACAGGTAACAAGTCATGTCATAACAGGTGACAAATAATAAGAGATAACATAGCAGGAACATGTATCAAGTAGTAGCATATTAAGTGATACATAATGCCAATACAAGTCGACCCGATGAAGCGAAGAAAATCGAATGGAGGCGAGGACACTCGCCTAAATCTTTAGAAAACACAGTGAAATCCCTGATCTCCAGAATTCAGGTAATCAACGCGTCAGTGCGTTAGAGAGAAAGTGATAGAGAGAGGAGAAAATCAAGAGAGAAAGAGAATGAGAGAGAGGAGAGAGAAAGAGAGGGCTAGAGAGAGAAATATATGGAGAGAGAGAGAGTGCACAGGGAGAGAGAGTGTGCACAGAGGGATGCGAGATTGAGAGTGAAACGCAGGGTCGCAGACCCGCTTTTAAGCAAGGACATGAGAAGAACGCAGACGCGAGCATGAGCTCCGCGTCACGTTGATACAAGAACGCGAGGATCGCGTTAAATAATTACTTGGACGCATGAGGTAAAATTCGCATCTAGTAATCACACAACAAGAGAAAGAGAGAGAGAGGGAAATAAAAGGGAGACACAAGGAAAGGGTGAGAGGTAGACGCAAGGGAGAGAGGGACGCAGGTTTTGGAAGGAAAACAGAGAAGGAAAGAAAAAAGAAGAAAAGAAGGAAAGAAAGAAGGGAAGAAAAGAAAGAAGAAAAGGAAAGAAAAGAAGGAAGAAGGGAAGGAGGGACGACAGCCGGCCATGTTGCCGGCGGCGGCCGGAGGTTGCCGGAGACGGCCGGAAGTGGCCGGAGTTGGTCGGAGATGGGCGGCCAAAGCCCCAAGCCCAAGGCAAGAATGTAGTGCAAGTCTAGTACAAAATGGATTTTTGGAGTTTTGGAAATGGTGTTTCGGAGAGCGACGAGTAGGTCCGTTGGAAAGAGCACGCTGAGGAGAGGAATATGACGTGGTTCGTGGTGGTCAAGGTGGTGTAGGTGGTGGTGGAAATGATGGTGAAGTTGATGGTGAGAATGGGTTGTTTGGTGGAAAGAGAGGAAGAAGAAGGTGGTGTGGTGGTGATGTTATGGTTGTTGTTGATGTTGGAATGAAGGAGGAGATGGAGGAGAGAATGGTAGAGGAGTTAGTGGCGAAAAAAGGTGGAGATGGTGGGTGGAAAGGATGGGAGAGTGGCCGGCCAAAGGAGGGCACCATGGCTGTGCTCGTTGGCTGTTGTTGGCTGGAAAAGAAGGAAGAAAGGAGAAAATGAAAGAGAGAGAAAAAGGGAAGGTATATATATAAGGAGTGTTTCGATTATTACAACTTTGCCATCCCCATAAATGAGTTGCGTCTCATTTAAAAAAAGAGAGCCGCGACCTCATCCAACTGAGACTCGCGTCTGGCAATTGACCAGACGCGAGGATGAAACTCGCGTCCAGGGAAAAAAAAACGCGAATGTTGCGTTTAACAGAAAGGACAAAAGTCATAATGACTAGATCAGAATTGATCAGAAGTGCATTAAATGCAAAATGAATGCGAATCTTCGCATTAAAGACCAGATCTGAGTCGGTGAGACTCGCGTCTGAGGAGGGAGAGAAAAATTAGAAAAAGGAAAAATAAAATATCAGGATAAGGTTCTGGTATCTGGAGAAAATACCGAAAACTCTGAAAAAGCCCGAAAAAATGAAGTAGTTCGGAAAGCTTCCCAAAAATTCTCAAAAATAATAAATATTATTTAAAATTTTTTAGTGAAATCGATTTTCAGAAATTCAATCTTATTTTCAAAATAAAAATCCTGAAGTCAACCGTCGATACTGGTCTTCACCGGGTTGGCCGGATTTTGATAAAATCTGAAAAATCTCAGAAAATACCTAAAAGGAGAAAATATAATTTTAAAAAGTAATATGAAAGCAGATTCCAAAAATTTGATTCCAATTGTAAACTAAAATTTCTGGAATCAACCAGTGATATTGGCTGACACCAAATCCAGTGGAATTTCGATAAATTTAGAAAAATCTCAGAAAAAGTATTTAAATAGAAAATGTGATTTTAAAAAGTTATGGGAAAGCCATTTTTAGAATTTTAACTCCGTTTGTAAATTAAAAATCCGAGAATCGAGCAGCAGTATTGGTCGACCCCGGTTTTGAAAATTTCTAATTTAATTCAAAAAAATTCCAGAAAATCATAAAAAATCTAAAATATTAAAAAATGATATTTGAAACTAAAATCGGTCAAATCAGAATACCAAAAAGCCCAAATCGAGCAACACTCTAAGATCGGTCTCCCGGTTCAGACTGGGGCTGACTCCGAGTCTACGAATCCCAATCCAAGGCAAAATAATCGTATAAATAATTCATAAAGAAAAACAAATACAGGAAGTAAATTGAAAAAACGATCAAAAAATACGAATACGCAACTAAGTACGTATTCCGGGAGCAGAGTGTTACAAGAATCTAAAGTCGAACCAAACACAATGAATTAAAACAGAGCTCGATAGTATGGGCCCCAACAAACAGACAGAATTGTAGGCAACTGCCGTGTCATGGGCCCCTAAATTAGTTCAGCCTCTACGGGGAAGGTCCTCATAAAAGTGGTCCACCATGGACGTGTCTCTTCACCGCACTGTTGGCTCTCAGAGAGAGAGAAACTAATTACAAACTAATCGGACTTATTTCTAAAATAAAAGGCGAGCATTCGCCTTTTCATCCTCAACTGGGGGCAAGCTCAAGCGATGTCCCTAAATTTAAAGCTGCCCAAATTGATGTAACCGCATCAATGGATGCAGACTGCATGGATCCAAGAAGTTTTTGTCTATGCCTGCAACATCGACAGACGATGTAAGATATATTTTCAGTGTGAACGTAATGTAATAAAAATTTTAGTGCAGAGAGAAAATAAAAAAAAGTCACACTCAATAATTAAACTTAGACCTCTAATAACGTATTTTTATAAGTTACCACTTGAGCAAAATTTCTAAGTAAATTTTATTTTAGTAAAAATAATATAAAAAAGAGATCATATAAAAGAAAATTTACAATACATGCGCACACACAGAGAGAGAGAGAGAGACTTATGTTCTTCCAAAAGAATTCGTGACCGAATCCTTCCAACTCAAATACCAACATCCGATATTCGAATACAAAATCCACTCGGTTGAAGTTTTCAAGTACTTATAAACTAAAAATCAAGTATTTTTGAATACTTTTTACCCATGCATCAAGTAGAAAAAAAATGGACGGTTTCGATAGTGAGTTGGTTAGTTTAACGGTGTAGAACATTTGAATCCTAATAAAAATTGGTTTGTAGGGATTTTTAAATGTTTAGATCATAATCAAATGACCGGTTCGAGAATTTGTATGTTTAAAGATATAGATCTAATCAACTCACTACTTTTGGCAGTCCATTTTACGCCATTGTTGGATGGGCAAAAAGTATTCAAAATACTGGATTTTTAATTTATAGGTACTTGAAAACTTCAACAGAGTGGATCTTGTATTCGAATGTCGGAGGGTTGTATTTGAGTGAGAAGGATTCGGCCTCAAATCCTTTTGAAAGGACAAGAGTCTCTCTCTCTCTCTCTCTATATATATATATATATATATATATATATATATATATATATATATATATATATATATATATATAGAGAGAGAGAGAGAGAGAGAGAGAGAGTATGATCCGGTGATAAAGCTAGCTTACGTGAGAAATTGAGAAAGGAGCATTGGAACTGTCAAATTAGTTTCTGAGTGGCTGAGATTAGGTTTAAAAGAAATTAAAATAAAACTAAAAGCTAAATTAATCAACCAAAAACTAATTTAACCAACTCATACACACACACACATATTACATACTGATGTGCTTGGGAGTCATCCCCTGTCACAAAAAATCTAATGTGATCGTCCGTCCATACAGATGTGCATGTGAGTCATCCCCTGTCACAAAATCTAATGTGTTCGTCCGTCCATACAGATGTGCATGTGAGTCATTCCCTGTCACAAAATCTAATGTGATCGTCCGCCGATACTGATGTGCATGTGAGTCATCCCCTGTCACAAAATCTAAAGCCCGATACTGATGTGCATGTGAGTCATCCCCTGTCTCCAATAATTAGAATCTAAAAGATGCGGCCAAGGGCACGAGTGACCTTACTCTAGTGCCTGGTCCCTATCCCTGAGGTTCACTTTCTGTCAATTTCTCATTAACTCCGTTTTGAAGCAGAAACGTAGCTTTTTTCTGATCATAGAGCAATCTAAGCGATTCCGGAGAAGGTTATGACGCCGTGAGATCAGCAGTAATTAATTATTTGAGGGCAACCGCTTAAAAACAAATTAATGCAAGTAATATTCAAACCTTACCACCAATTTCATAGATCCTCGCCTGTTGTTTCTGCATCATTTTGTGAGCTCACTGGGTCAGTCTGTATATTTTCATCCGTTGACTGCTAATAAGTGAAAAAAAGTTTAATATATTATTAACGTCAGAAAATAACTAACAATACAATAATACTTAACTATTATAGGTCTGTATGGTTGTCGGGCCATAATTCGTAAGTCGTAATTGTTAAACTCTTTTACAGTTATAAATAAGTTATATGCATGTAAGTTCTCCGGTATTTGGTTGGTAATATAAAGTTATAAGTGAGAACTGTATTATATGTTACGGTGTTTGGTTGTCATAACGTGTAACTCGTAAGCGAAAAATTTGATCACAAAATTTAGTATTTAGTGATTTAAAAAATTTAAATATTGCAAATAAATACTAAAAATACTAAATATTAAAAAATTAATATTAATATAAAAATTATACAAATTTGCATGACCACAAAATTAACTGAAAGTGGATTGTAAGTGAGTGATAATTGGGTTGTAAGTGAGTGAAAGTTAGATTGCGTAAGTCTTTTATAAATTACGGTCCAAACAAATACCGTAGTTATAATTGGCTGCTAGTCATTTATGAATTACGGCCTTTTACGACCTTCACGCGAAACAAACAGCTATCTTACTCTGACACCAAATAAACGGAAGGCATGTGCGATGCACCTGCATGATAGTCGATCTCTAATGGAAATTCAGATTAATTAATAGCTATTGTACATTTAAACAGTTCCGAGACTTGCATTAATACTAACATTTATTTATTTTCTCTTGAAGAAAATTCCCTCAAGCGCAACAGTTGGACGCTACTGTTACTATTTCCCTCCAAGTAGCCAACAGTTTTAAAAAGGTGGAGAGGCCACAATAGGGCAATGTTGGGCTGAGTTGGTGAGACTTCGCTTTCAGGCTCGCCTCATAACCGCCACGTTACAAACAAAGCTCACATCCATCACCCGATTCTTAGGCCCTTAAGAAGCCCCTGCACGTTGACACGTAGCTACCTGGTCCCTATGTGCGCAGGCACGTCTATTTTCGTGTGACCACGTGGCGCGTTATCACCTTATCTTAACGAATTATTTTGGAGGCAATGATTTGATGACAAACCTCGTAGAATACTGTGACGCGTATCTAATAATATTATTTTATTCCTCGTTAGTTGGACTGAGATTTGCCAACCGATGGCTGGCGCCGGCCACAGACGGCCACCCTCCTGGTTTTGGCCCCTCCCTCGCTTTTGCGTCGGCTAGGGTCTGTTTGGTTGTCGTAACTGACCGTAATTCGTAGTTATAATTGGTAAAGTGTTTTACAATTATAAATGAGTTACATATATGTAAATTTTACGGTGTTTGGTTGGTAATATAAAATTGTAAAGTAGAAAAGTATATTTTACTTTACGGTGTTTGGTTGTCGTAATGTATAAGTCGTCGTAATGTATAAGTCGTAAGTGAAAAAGTTGACCACAAAATTAACTATTTTGTGATTTTAAAAGTCTTAATACTGCAAATAAATATTAAAAAAAATTAAATATTAAAAAATTTTAATATTAATATAAAAAATATTACAAATTTGTATGACCACAAAATTAACTGTAACTAGGCTGTAAGTGAGTGGTAAGTGGGTTGTAAGTGAGTGTTAGTTGAGTTACATAAGTCTTTTACGAATTACGGTCCAAACAAACGCAGTAGTTGTAACTGGGTAGTAAGTTATTTACGAATTACGGAATTTTACGCGAAACAAACGGCCCCTAAGGCTGCATGCAGCGAGAGTTCTCTCACAAATGGGAACGAAATAAAGAATTGAGCAGCGGATTTGACGATCAAACACGTTTTTTTTTCTCTGTAGCTACTGTGATCACCAATTTGTGGTGAGTTAGATGATGTTGCACAATTGTGCAAGAGAAGAGAATGCGTGCAAGACTGCGTACGAAGAAAAGATTTTTCTCATTGTCAACTACATTATTAAATGTTTGACCAGGATTGGGCCTCTGTGCCCGTACAATGCACGTGTAAAGAAATTCGTCTCATGTCGCATGTAACAAATATTCATCTTTTGAAGGCTTCAAGGTTCAACACTAGAGACTTGTATGAGAATGCACGTGAGATACGGTTTCTTAATATGTTTGGAAAGAATTGGGCTGGCCTACCTTTTCCAGAAGTGCATGCCAGCACATATTAAGATTAAGGGTCCGGAGCCAGTAATTCAAGTTAGTGGGGCCAAATTTTTTTTAAAAAATATGAAAAAAACTTAAATATTATTATTTGAACAAAACTTTCTTCTTATAGAATAAAACTAATTTTTTATCTATGAAATTCTACATATATTTACTAAATAAGCGACCTCTTATAACTCTTTTAACTTATTGTCTAAATATAAGAGAATAGATAAGTAATATATGTGTGGTTATTAGTGATCTTTTAATCTTATTTTTATAATATTTAATGTGTAATCACTAATCTTCTATATATTTGATTTTTTTTTTTTGTTGTCAGTAACGAGTACATAATTAATTAGAGAAAATTATAAGGGGTAATTATGACAAATTATTTAGTTTTTTAATATACGTAATTGTAAAAGGGGTTAATTAGTTTTCTCGTATACTGAGGTGACACTTGAAAGAGTAGTTACAGATGGGGAATTGATTGTTTTCGTATGACAAATTCACAAGAATCCATTTGATAGTTTATTAGACTTGGATTTATATTTCAGGTAATTCAAATTTAATAGTTTTCCAAAGACAAATTCTATTAATATTAAATAGAAAATAGGAGTATTTTCTTATTCAAAGTTTCAAACATGTTGTCTTATTGTTAGTTTCTCAAAAGTATTTGATATATCTAAAATTAAACAAATAATCTTATGGAATTATTTTAAGAAAGTAGTATCATGATAAATTCTTTATCCAGATTTTAAATCTGCCTTCACCAAGCTATGCTCCATTTTTCAAAAAAAATAAAAAAAAATGTTTCAAGAAAAAGATCCAATCGGATGGACTCATCTCCGATTAGAACGTGGTGTCGATTGTCATTTTTTTCCTTCTAGCTAAATCCACTGACATAGGGTTTGAACTGAGGACAACTGAGGAGCAAATCAGGTCTGTCTAGTGCCGATTGTCACATATTGATTAAAATAGTAATAATTAGTGAGAGACGATATAGGACTTTCATGGCCTTAAAACCGTCTTTATGACGCTATGCTTAGCTAATGTCAAAGATATCAAAGCAATATCGAGTAATTAAGAATGTAGAGCTACTCAAGTTTTTGCTTGAAAGCAGTGTCACGTGGCATTATCATGACGTCACCTGTATCATGATACTTTACATACGCTACTGTATGGACCGTATGGTCTCCAAATATGCAACGATGCTCCCAATCTCCCAACTTCCAAATTATTTAGTGTGTATTATTGCATTATCATTTACATAATATTTTTTTCTTGAAGCTGTATATGTTGAAAAGCAAGGGGAAAAAAAAAATTGTAGATCATGTTGCTCGCCTCCACATGATCTGTGCACTGGAATCTGGAGATGGGAAGCAAAAATATACTAATTCATGAACAATTTTATATAGTTTTCCATTGTATTTTAATATTGAACTACATGAAACCAGATTGCCACGTAAACATAGACCAAAATTATGAAATGAAATTATGTCTACTTATCTTAAGGAATCAAATCGGATTGCGATTGTTCTCGCTGGACAGAGAATTTTCCCTATGTTTCTTTTTCTTGGGCCAGCCGTTTGTTTATATGTGGACGAAGTAAGATGAGTACTTTTAGCCGATGAGGTGTTTAATTCTGACGTACAGAATTTAATTACTTAAACCAAAGATAATCTAATCTTGATGTAGCGTGCTTTCGTTTAAGCGAAATTGGTACGTGATTGCCCAATAGAATAATCACACCGATAGTTTGCTTTGTTTCTCTGAATCGGGCATTTGATGTCATCACATAGACAATTAAATTTTTATAGTTAATGATCACGGCACCCTTTAGATCCCTCTCGGTGAGACATGTAGTCATCTAAATTTAGGGCCTCTTTGTTTTCCCGCAAAACGCCGCAAAACCGTAAGTCGTAAAACTCTTTTCCATTTTCAGCTGTTTGTTTCGTTGCAAAACATTTCGCAAAATACAACTCTCATTTCCCACTTGCAGTTGCTACAGTTAAATTTGTGGTCATATAAATCTCACTTTTACACTCAAATTTTTCCACTTGCAACTGCTACAGTTAATTTTGTGGTCATGTAAATTCTACTTGTAATACATTCGTAGTGTCAAAGCAGTTACTTGATAATCAATATATAATTTAATATTATTAAATATTTAATATATTTAATATTTTTAATAGTGTTTAATTCTTACCGAATTATTTTATACTGGTATTTTTTAGTTTTTTATTATTTTTAAGATTGTTTTAATATTTACTATTTTATTATTTTAATTTAATATATAATTTAATATTGTTATTTAATACTTTATTATTTATTAATATTTACACCAATTTTCTTAATATTTTATTTAAATTTAATATTTTATTAATATAACAATAATGTGTTTTATATAAAATTAATATATATTTAATTTATTTATTTCTTAATATAAATAATTACTTTATTAATATTATAATATACTTTAAAATTATATTAATATTTTATTATGTTAATATTGTAATAGTTCATTATAATAATATCGTAATAATATTTCATTATTAAATTTATAATTATATTTTACTTTGTTAATTTTATATTTTTATAATATTACGATATTATTATCATAAAATTTAATATTATAATAATCTTAAGTATTTTATAATATTATAATATTATAACTATATTTTATTATTTTTCTTAAGATTTTTTTAATATTTATGTTTTATTAGTATCCTTAAAATTTTATTCAGTTTCTTTGATTTTCTTAAAATTTTATAATTACTTATTTAGTTAATATTGTAGTAATATTTTACTAATTTTACTAATATTTTATTAATATTATTGTTATAAATAAAATATTAAGATTATTAATTTTTTATCTCAAATTTATTAATACAATTTAATTTGTAATAGTAGATTTAATTTAATAGTATTTATAATATTTAAATTACTGCTACAGTTAATTTTGTGGTCAACTTTTCCACTTACACTTTTACATTACCAACCAAACACCGTAAAACACAATATACTTTATCATTTACACTTTCACTTTATCAACCAAACACCGTAAAACACAATATACTTTTCCATTTACACTCCACTTTATCAATCAAACACCGTAAAACACAATATATTTTCTCTGCTACAGTTCATTTTTTTCATTCTCATTTTACGACTTACGACTTGCGACGTTTTGCAACGAAACAAACAGGCCCTTACTAGTACAGTTTTGAGAACAGATGACACATGTTTCGTCAGGGTTTGAAATGAAACCGTCCTGCAGTAAAAAACGGTGACATTTTTAAAATTTGTTAGAAGCTCATTTTTGTTTTAGTGATTTATCTGTGTGCGCACTACGTCCTAATAGACCAAGCATTTAAATCTTTGGATTTGGTAACACTGCAAGTATGCGAGTATTAGTGCTCGACTGTTCTCATGAACCTATTTGTCCTTAGATTTTATTTTAAATTTTATGCGTGGTACAAAAATGTTAATTAGATTTTTTTTTCTTCATGATCGTAAAGAAAATAAAAAAAAAACTGACATTGTAGCTTTTGCACTAAACTCTGTTCTGTGAAAAAAAGACATTTCTTTTGTTCATTTGCATTGAAAATAGAATCAAATGTTTAGTTATTTTTCTTATTATGATGAGCATGAACAACATAAGCGGCATATCTACAAATCAATAGAAGTGAATAAAAATAATATTTTATTTTAAATTTGTGAGTGTCATCTAATGATAAACACCTGCCCTTTTTACAGAGAAAATTTGACTTTCATATTTAATGCTGCGACATGATGTTATATGTCAATTATCACCTCCTATTTTCTAAAGAAATTAGCAATAAAAAATTAAAAAAAAAAAAATAACGCTCGTGTTACCCTGTAGTATGGCCCCGTATTGCTTCTTTCTTTTTCAAACATTTCCCCCGAAATACAATTGGAGCGAGAATGAGAATACCCGAAACCCTCTTCTATTCAAATCAAGGATGGTCAAAGCAAGACCTAATCCAGAATTCTGCTTGGAAGAATCAGTTGCCAGACTTACACAATTGGATGTTAACCTCCCTAATTTACCACCAAACCTTGGGATCAGGTGAAAGGAGCATACCTTGACTTTTACTAACCTAACCTAGTCCCATCTCGACCTTTTACCCGTTCTCAGAGGCTGCACTGGTGAGGTTCCTTAAAGTGGCAAGACTTTCACAATACCTTGGCAAAGTTGAGCACTAGCTTTGATTTTTGCGAGTCAACAGTAGATTTCGCTTTATTAGGCCAAGCAGCCAACATTAAAATAAGGCATCATTTGGGGACGGAGCTCAAAACTATGGCCGTATGTTTCAATACAAGTTTGTTTGGTTCGCTAAAGTTATTGTATATTCACAAAGGGGTTATTGTCATGCCGACCCCCAGAATTTTTTTAAATTTTATATTAACTCTCGAAATCTTCATATTTTCAAATCGCCCAAAGTCTTATAAGTTTGGACAAAATATCCTCATTTGTTGGGAACGGATGTTACCACCCAAAAAATGAGAGAGTCCCCCCCCCAAAAAAATCCCTAAAATGACCAAAATGTCATTTCTTCTCCTCCTCTCCCCCCTCGCTGGCGAACCCATCATCGATCCCTCCCCCCTCCAGCGAAACCCCCTCCCCTTCCCCCTCCAGCGAATCCCCTCCCCTCCTCACTCCCCCTCCTCCTCCCTTCGCCTACCCTCTCCCACCCCAGCTGACCCTTGCTTTTTTCCCTCCCCCGGTCTCCCTCTGCTCCCCCCCCCCCCCCCCCCCCCCCCCCCCCGCGATCTTTCCCTCCCCTTTCACCAACCTGTTCGGCCAACTCGACCAAACAAACGGAGGTCTGTTCGGCCGGCTCAGGCCGAACAAACGAAGGTCTGTTTGGCCGGCTCTTGTTGAACAGGTCATTGTCTATTCGGTCAGAGTTGGCCGAACAGGTGGGTGGAGGGGGAGGGGGAGATCGAGGGGGGGGGGGGGAGAAGGGAAGCGGTGGGAGGCCTGAGGGGAAGGGTGGGGTGGGGGGGGCGAGGGGAGGTCGGGGGGAGGAGGGGGAGGCCTGGAAGGCGGGGGGGGGGGGGGGAGGAGGGGCAGGGGGGAGGAGTAGGGGAGGGAGTCACAGGAGAAGGAGGAGGGAGATGGAGGAAGAAGGAATGGAAGGATAAAGAAGAAAGGGTTTTTTTTGGACTTTTCACCAAGGGTGAAATTGTTCAAAAAAATAATGACACATTTGTAATTATTTTGTGGGGACTTCCTCATTTTTTAGAGTGACAATATTCGTTCCCTCATTTGTTAGTTGTCTATTTTTTAATGGTAGAGAGGTAAAAATACCATTTTACCCCTCAAGTTTGATAAAATTTTCCGTCTTTCTTTCACTTTCTCTCACTAAGCACCTCTGGCCGCCCCACTAGCGGAGCAGGTAACGGCGATGGTGGCTAGAGGGGAAATTTTGACCCGACCTGTCAGACCCAACTCGGAGTTGCCGGGGACAGGTTTGGCATGTACGGGTGATAATCGGGTCGACCCGCTTGACCCGATTATTAAACGGGTCGGTTCGACCCGAATCTGTCAGGTCCGCCAAACCCGATCATTCTCACTCCACCTCGACCTTCCCCGCCTCTCGCTTCCTCATCGTTCCCTCGGCGGGGGCTAACGCCCCTCCCCCTCTTACCTCCCTCACCCCGCACGTCGCCTCGGCCCTCCATGCCGCCTCCTCCACCCTATGCCGCCTCTTCCGCTACTCCCTTGGCCTCTTCCTCCGCCTAAATAATTTTTTTTAAAAAAATGCACGTGAGCCAGGATTTGAATTGGGACCTCGTGTGTGAGACTAGGATAATGAGCAACTACTATCTAAGAATTTGAAAATATTATGTAGAGAAATTTTATTTAAGGTTTTGAAATCGGGTCAAACGGGTCAACCCGACTAAGTTAAGGTCGGATCCGAGTTTACATTTTCGACTTGTATATATAATCGAGTCGGGTCAACCCGAACCCGATTACTGGTCAAACCGTTTAACCCGACCCGAATAGCTACCCCTAGTTGCGGCAACAGCAACGACGACGACCAACAATAACGGAGAGTGTGGGTTTGTTGAGAGGAAAATAGAGAAAAGAGATGATGGTGTCATGATAAGTTTACATATTATATGTATTTAAATTTAAAAAGAAAATATTTCAAAATATTCTGATTTGTAAATAGAAAAACTAACGGTTAGAAATATTTTATTCAAACTTATATGATATGAAGTGTTGATTTGAAAATATGAAGATTTCGAGAGTTGATATAGAATTTAGAAAGATTTACCCTTCACATAATAACTACATGGAAAATTGTGAGATTATAACATATGTCGACCTCAAATAATTCTCTCTTCTTCTTGTTTTTTTCCTACAACATTCTAGAACATGGCGGCGGAGAAGCCACATTGACATGGGTCCTCAGAAGTAAAGGTGGACACCTGGCTACGTACGTGACGATGACGCTTTTGTTTTGGTAAGAAATTATTAACTTTAATCGGCTATAAAAATCTCGGGGGGGAAATTGATACGTAACAGGAAAAAAGAGTTAATGGTTGAGGTTGCAGTTCTTCCAGATGAGCTTGATAAAAAATTTATTTACGTCAGAAAATTAAATGTTTGAAGCAGAATATTGAATTTCACACGGGGATCTGATATTTGAAAAATTACAACATCGATATTGCGTGGTAAACACTTCATTGAGCTACAAAGTGAGTTTACCTTGAGCAACAGACAGGTAGCAATACTTCCATTTCGAGTTTTTGAAGTTTTTATTTTATTTTATTTTTTTGTCTTTTAGGAGTAAAAATGTCGGAGAATAATTTGGTTTCAAGTGTTAAAGCCTTAGATACTAAACTGACAGAGAAAGAGAGAAAAAGATTTATTCGATCTTAAGTCTGTTGCTAATTATTGAAAATAAGATTCATATAGACTACTCTTACAAATATAAGAGTCTTATAACTACTCAAAATCAAAATAAAAATTGTTACAATAATTCAAATTCTAATAAAAAAAACAAATAAAATCAATTACTAAAAAGTTATCAAATATTACCCAGAATCCTCTTGACCTCCAAACAATCTTCTCAATGAAGTTGAATTTGAATCATGTTAGAGAGCACTTAGTAGCGTGGCTCATATAGATCTATTGTCACCATTTTCAATATCAAATCAATTGTAATTTTGAATCACAATTTGAAGGGTACGACTTCAAGTAGTTGACCCAATGCTTAAACTCTTTTTGTAGAATATTAGGATCCATTATAATTCAAATACTTTAAAAAAACATTTTTTTTTATATAATTGTTTACTTTTTTTGTTTCTTTTTTTTTTAAAATTTTGTTTAAGAAAGTTAATAATTTGTTCTTAATGCAATTGGAGTAGGGTTCCTCGCCTTATCCTTTTTTACTTCCCATAAAAAAAAATAAGTTCATATATAATTTGGTCCTGGATCTAAGACCTCTTGTGTCTCAAATCTCCGCTCTATTATTAAATCAGACTTAAATTGGCATCAGCCTTTTGATTCCATCTTATCTAGGATGTTCCATTAGAATTTTTTTTTTAATGAAAAGAGAGAGAAGGAAAAAGAAAAAAAAGAAAGAAAAATTGTTTTTTTTTGGCATCAATGGTTGGAAAAATTTTAATGCTCCCTTAGCACGTGACTTGGAGCTCTGAGAGAAGGGAGAGATTAAGAGGAGTTTTTTTACTTCAAGTATTCTTGTCAACACAAGTGCTTTACAATCTCTTGTGTGTGTTTCACTTCTCCTAACACTTTGTAAAATGTTTCACAGAGTAATCTGTCATTGTTCTAAAGTTGACGGTGTCCCCGCTTGTTCATTCAATAGAGAGGAAAGCAACATCAATGAAGATTCTTAATGCATATGATGATTATCAAATGCATAACTTAGATTTTTCCCTTCTGCATTGGAATTATTTGCTTATTATCATCAGCACATAATTAGGTATTATGTAATTGTTTGCTCATCCTACATGTTTGTGATCTGACAGGATGAAAGTCAGCTCTTGACTTAAACCCTGCACTAATTTATGAGGGCTGAAAAATTGCATTTCAATAAACAAAACAAGCCATGCAAACTAACACTAACTTCGCTGATTAAATTGTTTGTTATGTGAGTTCGATGTTAGCCTTTCACTGTTTGTGATGAGGATGGTGGCCGCCTCGGCAACAACCAATGACAAATCCCCTATCAACAGAGAGAGATACACTAGAGAAGTACCCAAAAGATAAGAATAATTAAACAAGAGAGAAAGCCAAACACAATATTTAACGAGATTCGACAATTTGCCTACGTCCTCGGGGTAAGGCAGAGAAAGATCTTATTAATTCAACAATCAAATACAAGTTACAATTCATGGGACTCTACCCCTTTATTTATAGCAGAGAGTCCCCAAATTTAAAGAATCTAAATCTGAAATGAAATAAACCCCCTCAACTTTGATTTATGTTTACAACCACTTAGTTATTAAATTTCCCTTGCTAATAACATCTGAATTAACTAATATTGAGATTTTCAATTAAACCATGTCTATGGAGATACCCATTTGAAAAAAAACCCTATAATTGATTCGTAGACACATCAAAATTAAATCTTGACATCAAAACTTAAGGATCATAGGAATTTACCCGCTACATCTTAAAGTACACATTCTATGGCTCAAATATTCACAAAAATTCAGAGAACAACTTGATTGAATTTAAGATATTTTTTATAGAAAGGGATTTAAAGAAAAGTGGGATTGAAAGGAGACTCCTTCACTTTTGAATTCCTCCTCTTTGAAGTCGGCACATCCCTGTTTTGCCGCTGATGCCAAGGCAAGAGAGGGAGAGGGACAGAGAGAGAGAGAGGGTGTGTGAGAGTAGAGGAGCAAGGGGCTGTTCCCCTTCCGGTGGCGATCTCCCCGGGCCGCACGTCGGATGCACGCGGCGCCCGCCGCGCGCGCGCGCCCAGATCCAGGGAGGAAGAGAGTGGGATTTGGGGGGGGGGGGGGGGGGGGGTAGAGGACCTGAGAGAGAGGGAGAGAGAGAAATTGGGAGAGGGGGGAAAAAGAAATTAGGAGAAAAAACGATCAGATTTGGGGGGAAAGGTGCTGTCGATTTTTATCAGGAGAGGAAGAGAGGGATGCAGAGATGAGAGTCTCATCTCACCTCATTTATTTATTTATTTTATTTATAAATTACTTATAAAATCCTATATACTTGCCACATCACCCATTCTCAATTTCACTAAAATCTTCACCTTTCACTTCACTTTTTCAATTCCAAGATCCCATCTCCATCATTGATTTAAAGAAATTAAATAATATTTATTTTCCACTTATTTGATTATTTAATTTATTATTATTATTTTTTATGAAATACCATTATACACATATACATATCCGTCACATCATGTACAAATACACAATTATCCATATACTTATATTCATAATTATACTACATCATTTCATTTCTAATTTTCCCCACAAAAATTTTACAAAAAACTATAACCATACAAATTTAATTCAATCACCACCTAATTTGCATGACCACTTTAATTAAAAATTAGAATATTAAATTGGAATTTTAATAACATGAGTGTTACACTTTCTCTCTCCTCCTTCACCACCCTGCCTTCTCTCGCGAATTGAGCTTCTTGATCTCATCAGCCAGTTTGTAAGCTCGATCAGAAACATCCTGGTTCTTGGAACCTTAATTGATAGGTAATTGTATGTTTTTAGCAACATCACTAGTCTCTCTGCGAATTGTGTTTTTGGATGCCTGCCTTCTCGAGTTCTTCGACACATTCTTTGTAGACGATGAGCCTGAAGATCTGTGTGGCGAGCCCAAGTGAAACTTCCAGCAATTTCTTCTCTTCGCCCATGATTATATCTAATACCTGTTACAGAAAAAGGCAACAAAATACAAACAACGATTTTCTACAGGTTGCATAACCCTAAAGGTTAGAAATCTTACAGTAGGAATTGCGGCAAGTGACTCCCGCAACCGAGAAACACATTCAGTGCCACTGATAGCAGATAGATTCTTCAGGATCCTGAAAGAGTCGATTCTCAACACAGGGTCAGTGAGAGAAGCAACAAGTGGTTGGTTGGTAATGCGAAAATGTAAGGAAAAAAAAATATATATTGTCAAACGTAGTGTTTGATAAAATGGTAAAGTAAAAATGAGAATTCAGTTTTCTTTATTTGATTGTGATTTTGCAAGATTTGCTAAATATGACATAAATATATATTTCAAGTAATTGAATTTAAAACAGAACCCTTACTTAATTAATATGTAAATAAAGAAATATTAATCTAATAATAAAGAACTTTAATCTAAAAAAAATTAATATAATAATAAAAAATATTAGTCTAATAAAAATAGTAATCTAATAATTAATCTACAAATAAAAAATATTAATTTAACAAAATAATTTACTCTAATAGAAATGATTATTATAATAATAAAAATACTAATCCAATAATATAAGATATTAATATATTAAAAAGATTAATTTAATAAAAATCAATATAATAATGAAAGCATTAATCTAGTAAAAAGATTAATTTAATAATAAAAATTTAATCCAAAAATGATTAATCTAATAATAAAATACTTTAATATAATAATAGATTAATCTAATAATAAAAATTTTAATCAACAAAGATTAATCTAATAATAAAAAAAATCTATTAATTAAAAATATTAATCTAATAATAAAAACTTAATCTATTAATTAAAAATATTAATCTAATAATAGAAACTTTAATCTAATAATTAAAAATGATAATTTAATAACTAAAAAATAATGATCTATTAAGAAAATATATTACAAATGTATCTATTAATGGGCCACAAAATTACAAATGGGTTTACAAGTGCAAGTGAGTTTGAAAACGGGTCACAAAATTAACTGTTTGGTTTTCAAGTGGGGTTTGAAAGCCAATTTCAAACAAATACAGTAAAACTATTTTGCTGTAAGTGTGCTTTGCATCTGTAGCCGACTTGCAACAAACCAAACAAGCTCTAAATGTAACTCGTGTGCCTTACTGTCCTCATATCATTGCAATTGCTAGCATGAGGCACTCAATGGAGGATAATAAATATATTTCACAAAATTCATTACCATAAAAGTATACCTAGAATACATTTGAAAAGTTTAATTAAATAAAAAGTGTGTATGGTGAGATTTTTAGCACGGGAAAGATTAGCTGGGGTTTTTTAGGGACTCTGAAAAAAGGTCAGGAACTTATATGGATTTTTTCCCAAGAAAGAATCTTCCTCAAGAGTAGTTCATCCTAATAAATTTCAAAGCCACAAAATTTGTAGGATTAGTTGTTTGCCACGACTCGAATCAGAAATCTAATTAAGGTCTCGGCCTAATATAACAATCATTCAAGAAGAATCTTAACTTCATCCCAAAGAATTCTAGAACCTTCCTTGTCCTTGCTCCGCAGTTTCTGCGCCTCAATGTTTGTGAGGCGGTAATCTTGAAGGGCTGAAAGTGCTTTCGCGGTCTTAAGTTGTTAATTAATCTCGGCTAAGCATTAGATTCTCTGACCTTTTCAGAAACTTCTATGATTTGGTTCCGGTAATTGTCTTCTCAGTTTCTAATTCGACATTTGGACCAGTTACTGCCACTTAATTTTTCTTAAATTAATTTTTCCCCCCTCTGGTTGCTTTCGGTCTCTGTTATTTTTTTTATAAAATAAATGCATATTATTTTCGAGAAAATTATTACATGGAGATGGAGTCTTGTACTGGTCATAAACTAAGGAAAGAAGGAAAAAGTTATTTTTCTGTAAGATCTGTGTGGATTATTTTATCTCGAGAAAGTCTTATTAAATTCAAGCCTTAAGATATCAGCTTAATTGATTGCTTAAGCTGATATTAGCCTCTTCAACCAGTTCACACTAATTATCTCAGCTTCAGTTCAAGTGTGAACAAACTGACTGCGTTTCAGGTCCATTTAAAACAACAACAGCCCACGAAATTGGGCCCTCAAGGGGCCGCACGTGCTGGGGGCTAGGACGACCCGTGCGTTGATCGTGTCGGAGCCGGCGTTGATTGTGTCGGGATTGGTATATCTAACAGGAATCAACGCCGGCTCGGACACGATCAACGCACGGGTCGTCCTACGCCCCCAGCACGTGCGGCCCCTCGGCGAGAATCTTTACAGAATCCCGTGGGCCCCGCCAGTCAAAGTCATTGCCAGGTCACTGCGTCTCTCTCACCTCACCGACTCTCCCCACATTTTCCCTCAGCTCTCAATTCTCAAGTCAAGGGTCCCCGCCTTCCCTTCGTCTTTGGGGCTCAGAAATTTCACAAAATGTCGACGAATTCCATGAAGAGATCAAGAGGCGGAGCTCACTGATCTCAGCAATTTCTAGGGTTTTTATAGGGTTTATCCTCTCTCTCTCTCGCGCTCAATGGAGAAGCTAATGGAGAAGATGCTCCCCGTCGGAGCTTCGATCCCGGCCATCGCCTCGGTCGAGTACTCCTTCGCCACGGAGTACAGCGGGCCCCCGCTCCCGTTCGAGATCCCCAAGGCCATCCCCATCGAGATCGAGCAGATCCCCGTCGCCTCCATCGCCACGTCGGCGTCCCCACTCGACTCGCTCCCCGTCGTCCAGACCTTGCCCTTCAAGCAACCCCTCGATGAAGAAGAAGTTCTCAACTCCTCCGGCGACCTCCAGGGCACCGACGACGGCCGCCGTCGCCTCTCGACTGACTCGTCCCTCACCTCCGATTTCGACGGCTTCGAGTCCTCCCCCTCCCTCGACGACGACGATGACGTGGCGGAGAAGCGGACCGCGGTGGTCACCTTCCGAGAGGCCTCTTCGTGTTCTCGCGAGGAGCGAGAGGAGAGGAGATCGGGGCCGAAGCTGAAGAAAAGATGCTGCTACCGGTGCTCGAAAGGGAACTGGTTCACGGAGAGAGAGGCTTGCTTGGTTTGCGATGCGAGGTATTGTATTAACTGCATGTTGAGAGCGATGGAGTCGATGCCGGAGGGGCGAAAGTGCGTGGGTTGCATTGGGTGCCCGATCGAGGATTCGAAGAGAGAGAAGTTGGGGAAGAGCTCGAGAATGCTGAAGAGGGTGCTGAGCGCGTTGGAGGTTGAGCAAGTAATGAAGGCCGAGAAATACTGCAAGGCGAATCAGTTGAGGCCGGAGGATGTTTTCGTGAACCGGAAGCAGTTGATGCAGGAGGAGATGGTCTTGTTGCAGAGCTGTCCGTGCCTGCCGCTGAGGATGAAACCGGGGTATAATTGGTACGAGAAAGTGTCCGGATTTTGGGGAAAGGTGAGCTTTTCAACTGGATTGCCACAACTATTGAATTCTCAGTTGCCATACAATGAATTCCTTGACATTAATTGCTCGATGCCATAAACTTGTCTTTTATTTTCGATATGCTGCTCGGGAACCTGCATTGCATGAATTAGTATTACAAGTAGCTGGAGCTAATAGTTCCTTTTAGGCCCTTCAAAGTATATTTAATATGCTTCTCTAGTCTCTACTAACATCTAATTGATAACAAGGTTTCTGATTCTAAATCAGTTACTTTCTTGTACACTTAGTACTTTCTTTTTCATGCGCCGAGTTATCTGGGGAAAAACTAATTCTAGAGAGAGAAGGTTTTCCCTTAAAAATAAGAGCTCAGCAATTGAATCAAGCTTTGGAATATGACAATTTTTCTTTATTTTATGGAGATGTATTGTGAAATGCCTAATTTCTTGTTTGTCAACTCTTCTAAACAAATGAAAATGCATTGAGATTGGACTATGACATGAAGTTCATGCATGGCTAACCATTGATCAGTCAATCTGCTGCTCTGAGGTCACCGTGGAATTAGGAAATGTAGCTTTATATTATATTAATTCTTTAATACTATATGAGTTTGATTATTTCTGTTATAATGATTGTTTCTTTTTCAGGAAGGACACAAGCCCGACAAGATCATTAGTGCAAATCTCAATGTGGGAGGTATTCTCATGCAAAATGCAAGCAATGGGAACACTGGGACCTTGATAAATGGTCGCGAGATAACAAAAGTTGAGATGCAGATGCTTAAGGTCTAAAGCCCTAACAGAATGTATTTTCCATCTACATTAAGATCTGCAGTTCTAATAGATTATAATTGTGCTTGTATCACAGTGGGCAGGAGTTCAATGCGCTGGAAATCCTCACTTCTGGGTGGATGCTGATGGATCATACCGGGAGGAAGGACAGAAAAACGAGAAGGGGAAGATATGGGGCAAGGTGATCTCATAATAATTCTTGTTCCGGGTTATTATGTTTCTTTAATATGTTGAAGTTCTCACCACCTTTTATGTTTACTTGCTTGGACAGGCCAGCACAAAGCTTTTATGCACTTTTTTGTCATTGCCAGTTCCATCTAAGGGCGGAAATCCCACTGGTGAAGAAGTAAACAACACGCTCAATGGAGCGTTTTCTAACTTTTTTGAGCAAAGAACGCTCCAGAAGTTCTTTCTGGTTGGGTATGATGGATCAGGGACCAGTACCGTATTTAAGCAGGTATTGTTTTGTTGAACATATGAATTCTTTATATCAATTTAGTATATTAATTTTTAAAATGTTGATGCAGCAACATCTTAGGTTAAAGTTATCGTAGGAGTTTCTCTATGATTTCTCCTTGTATTTTTACGCTTTTCTTTTTCCTAATAAAAAGCTTAAATAAGGATCTTAGTTGTTTTAACATTTTTGTATCAAAAATGTTAATTTTATTGGTAGATAGAGACCAAGCTAAAAAAGGCTATTTGTAAGATCTTGGCTAGTGACTGGATAGTGGAATAATGAATATATTGGATGGTATAATGAATTTCTTGGTTTCTCTATTGGTTCTTTTGACCTAGTAAGTATCCTATTGTTTCTTAAATGCAATTTGTGTCAACACCAAGGTCATGAGTTAATAGTCTAATTCTCGATGCCAGTTTGTGGCTTATCATTCTCTTTAGGGCTAGATGTAAAGTTCCCTAATGTTGCTCATGTCGAGTTTCAGAATTATGTTTGACAAAGATAGAAGTTAATGATATTTTAGTTCATTTTATTTGTCTCTTGCTTCTGGATGTGTAAATAATTCAGATCTCCGCAAGTCCAGCGGTTAGGTACTAGTAAGTGTGCTGTGCTTTATGTCTTCAACTATGATTTGAAATCTCAGTATCAGTATCGACCAATGGTTTCTAGTATCAATAATGTCAATATTGGGCGTCCATATCCGCAACATCAACCCCAATATCGACTGATATTATTAGGTTAATATCATATTATTAGGTAATATCATATCAGTACCTCTAAACCTGGTACGGTACTTCTGATGTGTATCATAATTGTCTGGTATTTGATTTATGACTTTAACTCACCTTCTTGTTTAACTAGGGATGATTTTGGGCCGGGACTGGGGTGGCTTCCCTAACCCCGGGCTAAAAAGAGCCCGCTCGGCCCTCACCTCTCATAGTTTATGTAGGGTTAGGGCCAAACATTAAGGCCCTAAAATTTTTGGGACGGGGGCTGGATAGCGCGATCCTTTTAATGCTGTTCTAGGCCTCACCCCTGAAGTCCAAAAATTTCATCTTCCAACATACGATCTATTATGTATTTTTTAAAAAGAAGGTAGATAGACTTAAAATTTTAATTTATAAAATGTGGTCTTGAAATCTTAGGCTGACAAAGTACTATGAACCTCTTAACAAATAATAAGTTGGCACGAAGCCCACAATGGTAGAAAGTTTGGGGCTTCGTATGTTAAAAAGATGGGGGCGGGGGTCCTACCCTAGGCCCTTCCCTGTGCCGATCTATTTCATCCCTACAAATATAGTCTGTGTCATACATATACATCCTTGCCATTTTTTACTGGAAATCTCAATTTGTTTGGTTCATTGTAAACTCTGCAGAGCCACTTAATATAAATAGATATCTGCTAATTGTTCCGTTTACAGCAAAGGAACTAGTTGGTTGTTAAAATAGTGTGCAAATCTTGGTCTGAACTTGTTTAACATTTGTTACAGGCCAAGTTTTTGTATGAAAGCATTCCTTTCTCAGGGGATGAACGCCAAAGTATTAAGCTGTTGATTCAGAGCAATATCTACAGCTATCTTGGTATGCTGCTTGAGGGGCGTGAACGGTTTGAAGAAGAGAGTTTGGCTGACAAAAAGAAAAACATCCATGTGATTTTTCTGGGACAGGTATTGTAGATTGTTATTCACCATTATCACCTTGTTCAGATCAATCATATATATCTAGCTTCAAATATCAGTTTCTGCATGAAAGTGCCCTTGGCTTCTGGCATGCTTTCTTTTGCAACTAATACGACATAATAATGCTAAATCTTTATTTTCAGTTAATTCTGAACGACTGCCTGAAAAAGAAAATTTGTTTGTAGCAGGTAACAATGTCTCGGATGATTGTGACGATGTTACTGTATACTCCATCAGCCCTCGACTTAAAGCATTCTCTGATTGGATTCTCAAGGTTATGGCATTGGGTAATCTAGAAGCTATTTTTCCTGCTGCTTCTCGGGAGTACGCACCTATTGTTCAGGAACTATGGAAGGATGCTGCTATTCAAGCTACATATAAACGTAGAAGCGAACTGCAGTCACTTCCTAGTGTCGCCAGTTACTTTTTACAAAGGGTAACATGCACTTTGTATTCCTTTTTCTGCTTATCTTCATTTATGCATTATAACTTGACTGCTTACATTTCTCTTCCTTCTCTTTTTCTTTACTTTCTTTCTGCTTCTTGGTCACTTCACTTCTTATTAGGCAGACAATTTTCTTTACAATTAATCATCAAAGGAGGTGCAGGATGGCGTAGGTTCTTGTTCTGCATGACACCTTAGGATTATTTTGACAGGGAGTCAGAGCTGTATCCTGTTCATTTACTTCACTCTTTGACACATGACTTTTCCCTGTTTGGAAGATTGTGGTTGCCATATCTTGCGACTTTTTGGCAAGAGAAATCTGGTGTTCATTTATCAAAATAGTACCAGGCAACAACAATTGGCCACCAATTGTTCAAATTACTTGGATGGTAATTCCAATCATTAGAGGTGGTCACGTTTCCCTTGCTTCTCCAGACTCATTCTCCATTGTCTGCATTTCTTCTATAGAATATTCTGAAAAATTGAGGATTTATTTGTGTGATCACATGGAATCAATATTACCTATAGTTTCTTTGTCACTCAAAGATTTCGTTAGGTTCACCTAATTCAATTGTTCCATCCTTTCTAATCTCTAGAGTCCAAGAATGCAACTCTTTAAATATATCCATTTGTATACTAATGATATGAACTGACTGTTTGCTTTCCATCCATCGAGCATGATCACTGCTGGCCATGATTTCTTATAGGTGTATCCTCTTGAATTTATGTGCTTGACAATTGATTTAGTGGAAGTTCAGCTAAAATAGATTATGTTGTGCTGGGAGTGTTTGGTGCTTGAATTAGAGGAAGTGTCCCGCCCCGTTTCTCAAAATACTTGAAAAATGATATCTGACATGGCTGACGAAGTCTACACGTGAGGTGGGGACACCCCGCGCATACACGCTAAGCCTTCTGTAGACCTGTATAGTCGCAAAAATATAACAAGAATACTGCAGACATATATTATGTAACAATTTTCACACAATAACTTTTCATAGTACATGTATGAAAATTCATATGCATGAGTCCATATTTAAGATTATAGAGGTGTGCAAATCCATTCAAAGATGGAACAAAATACAAAAGGAAGTCCCGTGAGGACTTACAAGGTACAAAAGTGGCTGGAAGTCGCTTACTAGTCCTACTGCTACTCTGTGAGTCCTTCAAGACACGCCTGGTCTTCCTCTGAGGGCGAAATTGTAGGCTCTAAGTCTGGACAAGCAAATCCAGGGTCTCAGATATGACCTAGCAAGCGTGCAAAGAAAAGATGTCGGGATGAAAAGACAATGCAATATACATATATAAAAAATACACAAGTATAATACTTAAGTAGGCATACTACAGTGGTCATGTGGAGGTGAGTGTGCAGGAGTTGCGTGTCTGGAGAGAATACTTATGATGTGTAATTCATGAGATGCAGTATAACAAGTGCAATAACATGCAAGTAAACAAAGTGACTATCATTTTTAATTATGTGTATTAAAACTCAATAGTAGAGGAGCTCTTGTAGGGTGGATGTACTCGTGCATGCTCGGGGTCACAACCTCATCAAACCCTTGGCTGCTGAAGACCAATGCTACCCGCTAGGGCGAACATGAACAATAAGCTATTTTAACAGGCAAGTGCGCCGCGCGCGCACACACACACACATATAAGAGATAGATTTGTGTCATTCCGGAAGGATTCGAGCCTGAATCCTTCCCACTCAAATACAACCCTCCATATTCGAATACAAGATCTACTCCGTTGAAGTTGATCCAATATCTATAAATCAAAAATCAAGTGTTTTGAATACTTTTTGCCCATCTATCAAGCGGCGCAAAATGGACGGTCTAAAGTAGTGAGTTGGTAAGATCTATGCCTTTAGACATAAAAATTCGCGATCCGGCCATTTGATCATGATCTAAACATTTAAAAATCCCGACAAACCAATTTTTGTTAGGTTTCAAATGTTCTACACCATTAAACTAACCAACTCACTATTTAGGCTGTTCGTTTTCTCCTACTTGATGGATGGACAAAAAGTATTCAAAACACTTGATTTTTGGTTTATAAATACTTGAAATAATATAGATCAACTTGAACAGAGTGGATCTTGTATTCGAATGTCGGATGTTGACATTTAAGTGGGAAGGATTCGGGCTTGAATCCTTCCGGAATGCCACAAGTCTATCTCTCTCTCTCTCTCTCTCTTTATATATATATATATATGTATGTGTGTGTGTGTATATATATATTTATATATTTATATATATATAGGGATAGACTTGGGTACATGCGCAAGAATTCGAGCAATCCTTCCCACTCAAACTCAATTCCACAACATTCAAATAAAAGATCCATTTCATTGAAGTTGATCTACATTGTTTAAAGTAACTAAAAATTAAAAATCACGTGTTTTGAATATTTTTTACTCATCTATTAAGTAGGCGCAAAATGAATGGCTAAAATAATGAGTTAGCTAATTTAACGGTGTATAATATTTGAAACCTAACAAAAATTGTTGTGGTTTTTTTTAAATTTTTAGATAATGATCAAATGGTCGGATCGAGAACTTATATGTCTAAAGTCATAGATCTAAGTAAAATGTTATTTTCGGCCGTCTATTTTGTGCCTACTTGATGGATGGGCAGAAAGTATTCAAAACACTTGATTTTTAGTTTACTTTAAATAATGTAGATCAACTTCAATGGAGTGGAATTTGTATTTGAATATCGTGAAATTGAGTTTGAGTGGGAACGATTCGGGCTCGAATCCTTCCTCATGTACCCAGGTCTATCCCTACACACACATGCGATAGTCAGCACTATCCTGTCCCCCACAGAGGGACATATTCGGTATACCTTTCTTAGACGTCCACCCAACAAGATCTAGTCAACTAGTAAGTCTCCCCCAAATTCCCATGTTATATTTGATCCATTCAATAATTCAGGAACAATAAAGTAGATATATTGAATCCATATAACAGTGATACATGAATATTCATGTATCAATATGTATGATCTAATCATATAATAATTCAGGGACAAAAATTTAACTCCTCTACTACTTTTTTTCACAATAAGGGCCAAGCTCAGGTCTTATTAGGCCCAAGCCCATTACCTTAAATTTTCCTTCTTTTCCAAACCAAGCCCACTACCAAGAAGCTTCCAAATTGACCTCCTATTCAACAACTCTCTAGAAAATTCTCCAAGTTATCATCCCCATTCCTCCCTCTAGAATCTTTCTCTCCCTCTCTCCTCTTTGTTCTCTTCTAGAAAACTCCAATGACTACTATAAATACCCTCTATATTCCTCCCCTATCACCCACAGACAACAATAAGCAATTATAGTGAATTCACAAGCAATTTTTCTCTTTCCCACTTCCATTTCCCTTTTTCAACAACACTAAACAATTGTAGCTGCAACCGCAAAGTGAGGAAGGAGTCGGCCCTGAGAACCATTTGCTAGAGGCAAGTGTTCTTTCTCTTTACAATTTCAATTTAATTTAGTAAATGTTCTTTCTCTTCTTTTTTGGCAAGTGTCTTTCCTCCCCCTCTACAATTTCAATTTAAAGATGTGCAATACTGTAGGGTGTAATTAGACTCAACTGAGGTGGCAGCCGCGACTGCTGCTTATTCTGAAACCTGATTTTTACACTAATTTTGAAAAATCATAACTCCTATACCATAAGTCAAAAAGAGAAAAATTTCTGATATGCTATAACTTAACAAGTCTAGAATATGTCCCTAAAATTTCATTAGATTACAACCTCATTTAATAGATGAAACCTCGATTCGTTGTCGAAGTCTTTGGACTGGAACTGTCCCTGGACTGAAACATCGAGCCAACTTTGAAAAATCATAACTCATATTCCATAAGTTCAAAAGAGCCAAAATTTTAGTATGATGTAATATAAAAAGTATAGGATATGTCCTTAAAATTCTTTTTGATTCTGACCTCGTTTGATAGACGAAACCCCAGTTCGAAGTCTAAGTCTGAGTCTGAATCATCACGATATACATATATTCTGACCTCGTTTGATAGGCGAAACTGTAGGCTATAAGGAAAGAAGTCGAGATGAAAAAACAACACGATACATATATAAAAAATGCACCAGTATAATACTTAAGTAAGCATACTATAGTGATCATGTGGGGTTGAGTGTGCAAGAGTTATGTGTCTGTAGAGAATACTTTTAATGTGTAATTCATGAGATGCAATATAACAATTGCGATAACTTACAAGTAAACAGAGTGACTATCATTTTTAATTGTTTGTCGAAACTCAATGATAGAGGATGGATGTATCCTGTGCATACAGACCCTTGGCCGCTGAAGACCAAGACTACCCGCTAGGGCGAACAAGAACAATATGCTCTTTTAACAGGCAAGCATATATATATATATATATATATATATATATATATATATATATATATATATATATATATAGAGAGAGAGAGAGAGAGAGAGAGATAGACTTGTATCCTTTCAAAAGGATTTGATCCCGGATCCTTCCCACTCAAAATCAACCCTCCAACATTCGAATACAAGATCCACTCCATTGAAGTTGATCTATACTATTTCAAGTATCTATAAACTAAAAATCAAGTGTTTTAAATACTTTTTGCCCATCCATCAAGCGACGCAAAATGGACGGCCGAAAGTAGTGAGTTGGTTAGATCTATGTCTTTAGACATACAAATTCTCGATTCGGCAATTTCATTATGATCTAAACATTTAAAAACCCCTATAAACTAATTTTTTGTTAGATTTCAAATGTTCTACACCGTTAAACTAACCAACTCACTATTTAGGCCGTCCGTTTTTCCCCTACTTGATGGATGGGCAAAAAGTATTTAAAACACTTGATTTTTGGTTTATAGATACTTGAAATAGTATAGATCAACTTCAACGGAGTGGATCTTGTATTCGAATGTTGGAGGGTTGAATTTGAGTGGGAAGGATCCGGGATCAAAACCTTTTAAAGGATACAAGTCTATATATATATATATATATATATATATATATATATATATATATATATATATATAGAGAGAGAGAGAGAGAGAGAGAGAGAGAGAGAGGATAGACTTGTGTAGTTTCGGAAGGATTCGAGCACGAATCCTTCCTACTCAAATACCAACATCCGACATTCAAATACACGATCCACTCCATTGAAGTTAATATATATTATTTAAAGTAACTAAAAATAAAAAATCAAGTATTTTGAAAACTTTTTGCTCAGCCATCAAGCGGCGCAAAATGGACGACCGAAAGTAGTGAGTTGGTTAGATCTATATCTTTACACATACAAATTCTCGATCCGGTCATTTGATCATGATCTAAACATTTAATGACTCATACAAACCAAATTTTGTTAGGTTTCAAATGTTCTGCATTGTTAAACTAACCAACTCATTATTTAGGCCATCTGATTTTTCTCTACTTAATGCATGACAAAAAGTATTTAAAATACTTGATTTTTGGTTTATAAATACTTGAAATAATATAGAATAACTTCAATAGAGTGGATATCCGGATGATGTATGGTTGTATTTGAGTGGGAAGGATTCGGTCTCGAATCCTTCCGGAATTACACAAGTCTCTCCCGAAATACAACCATACATCATCCGGATAAAAGATCCACTCCATTGAAGTTGATCTATATTATTTAAATTAACTAAAAATTAAAAATCAAGTGTAATGAATGTTTTTGTCTATCTATCAAGCGATGCAAAATGGACGGCCGAAAGTAGTAAGTTAGTTAGATCTATGTCTTTAGACATACAAATTCTCTATCCGATCATTTGATCATGATCTAAACATTTAAAAATCCCTACAAATAATTTTTAATTAGGTTTCAAATGTTCTATACCGTTAAACTAAACAACTCACTATTTATGTCGTTCGTTTTTTTCCTACTTTGATGAGGGGTAAAAAGAGTTCAAAATATATGATTTTCAAGTAGCTAAGAATTAAAAATCATGTATTTTGAATACTTTTTGCCCATCCATCAAGTCGGCGCAAAGTGGACGGCCGAAATAGTGAGTTGGTTAGTTTAACGGAGTAGAATATTTGAAATCTAACAAAAATTGGTGTGTGAGGATTTTTAAGTGTTTAGATCATGATGAAATGGTCGGATCTAGAATTCGTATGTCTAAAGACGTAGATCTAAGCAATATGCTATTTTCGGCCGTCTATTTTGCGCCTACTTGATGGATGGGCAAAAAATATTTAAAATACATGATTTTTGATTTTTAGCTACTTGAAATAATGTAGATTAACTTCAATGGAATGGATCTTGCATTCATATGTTGTAGGGTTGTATTTGAATGGGAATGATTCGGCCTCGAATCCTTCCAGAATGACACAAGTCTCTCTCTCTCTCTCTCTCTCTCTCTCTCTATATATATATATATATATATATATATATATATATATATATATATATATATAGGCGGTAGTCAGCACTATGCTGTTCCCCGCGGAGGGACGGATCCGGTATACCTTTATTATTCGTCCACACAACAAAACCTAGTCTACCATTAAGTCTCCCCCAAATCCCCATGTTATATTTGATCCATTCAATAATTCAGGAACAATAACATTAGATGTACTTAAGAAAATTTATGTAACAGTGATGCATGAATATTCAAGTAACAATATGTATAATCAAATCATACAATAATTTAGGTAATTGTATGCATGATCATGAAACATTGGTATAAGAATGTATAAGACTGCACACGCGATAATATTTGTCATGTATCAGGTGAATGCTGGATTCAATCATCAAATGTGAGCATATTTAAGTCGAGGTTGATGGAGTTGCAAGGACTTATCAGTCAGGGGCACTTTTTAAATTTTCTGGAAAATAATTGTTTCAGGAAGGTGAAGATTAAAAATTAGTTTCATGACCTACACATCTAATACTATGTTATCCCCAAATTTCATGCGAATTGGACTTACAGAATGGAAGAAATGATATTCTGAAGTTAGTGTATCATCAGGGTCAGAACAAAATTCCAGTCTGATGAGTTAGAATTTAGATTGGGGTTTCGTCTATCAAACGAGGTCAAAATCAAAAGAAAATATAGGGACATATTCTATACTTGTTATATTACATCATATTAAAATTTTAGCTCATTTTGATACATGGTATAGGAGTTATAATTTTTCAAAGTTGATGCGGAGTTCCAGTCCGCGGACAGTTCCAGTCCAGAGACTCCGACAACGGATCAAGGTTTCATTAATCAAATGAGGTTGAAATCTAATGAAATTTTACTAGTGCCTTCTAGACTTGTTATATTACATCATATTAAAATTTTGGCTCATTTGAACTTCCGGTCTAGGAGTTATTATTTTTCGAAGTTGAACTGAATTTCAGCCCGGAGACAGAATTTCTGCTCAGAGACTCAGACTTCGGCCTAGGATTTCATCTATCAAACGAGGTCGAAATCTTATGAAACTTTAGAGACATATTTTAGATTTGTTAAATTACACCATATTAAAATTTTGACTCATTTAGACTTACAATTTAGGAAATATGATTTTTTGAAGTTGGTGCAAAAATCAGGTTTCAGAATGGCAGCAGCTGCCGCCGCCACCTCAGTTGAGTCCGATTACACCCCTACAGTATTGCATATCTTTAAATTGAAATTATAGAGGGGTGGAGGACAGACACTTGCCAAGAAGGGAAAGGAAGAACATTTACTAAATTAAATTGAAATTGTAAAGAGAAAGAAAAACACTTGCCTCTAGCATATGGTTCTCAGGGCCGCCTCTTTTCTCGTTCTGTGGCTGCAACTATGATTGTTTGGTATTGTTGAAGAGGAGAAATGAGAGTGGGGGGGGGAGAGAAAATGCTTGTGGATTCACTATAATTTCTTATTGTTGTTTGTGGGTGATGAGGGAGGGATGTAGAGAGTATTTATAGTGGTTATTAGAGTTTTCTAGAAGAGAACAAAGATGAGAGAGGGGGAGGAAGATTCTAAAGGGAGGAATGGGGATGATAACTAGGAGAATTTTCTAGAGAGTTGTTGAAGAGAAGGTCAGTTTGAAAGTTTCTTGATGGGCTTGGTTTGGAAAAGAAGGAAAATTTAAGGGAACGGGCTTAGGCTTTTAATAAGAACTGGGCTTGACTTTTATTGTGAATAAAGGAGTAGTGGATTCAAGTTTTTGGCCCAAAAGAATTATAGTGATAATTTTTAGTACTTGTTGATTTTATTTTTATTTATTTATTTATATTTTTTTGTCACTTATCATTATTAATTGTCTTTCAAAATTTCAATTTTTCCGCATCTATCACTACTATTATTATCATTTTATTTTTATTTTTATTGCTATTATTATTATATTTATCTATGCTTTAGTGTCTACTATATTATTTATTAGTTGGGTATTGTTGGGCGTGGTCGCTATAGGAAGGAATCATGGTTTTGTGCAGATCCACGCGCTGATACGAGGGAAGATTTGACGTGTTTGAATTTGTTGCATCTTGCATGTCACGAGGCATGATGGAGCTGTCCAACAATTTCTGCCCCTCATTGCATATACTTTGCGATGAAGATGATACTTGGAGCAAAATGGCTGGGCTTCTATCATGGATCTCCTTTCCCTCGTGATTCCTATAAATAGTTTCAAAAATAGTAATTAGGAATTAGGAGGTTTAATGCATTCTTACAAGTGGGCCATCTCTTGATGACTTTACTCAAATTTCTATGTATTTGTTGTTTTGTAATACACAGTAGAGGTGTCCTTATTTGAAAGCTGAGAGTAGGTATGAATTTGTACTTTCTGATTAATCAATATGCGGAGGTTTCCTCATCTGATCTAGTGATCTAGTGATGCTATGTAAAATCTCTTTTCTTCATGTGTCTACGTGGCACGTGAATTTTCAGGTTGCTTTTTCTGCTTTTCTTTTTCTTTCTAGTTCTAAAAATTTACTGAAAGCTATTTTTTTTTGAGAATATTCAAACACTCAAAAATACCAGTCCTGCCCTCTAGCGGTCACATATTTTGGGTCAATTGAAGAACTTTGCTTTCTGAATATAGCTCCCTAGCCTCTTAAGAAGAAAAGTTACTTTGGTTGAAAATTTGACCGTGAGGAAAGGAAATGTCTTATGCAAGAAAACAGTTTGCTTTAATCAAACTGGTTTCGCTCAGTCTTCTTATTGCTCAGTCTTCCCTTGGAACTTTAGTGGAATACAGACAAGTTCAAATGAATTAGGGATTCTACTGTCAAAAGGGTTGCAGATTGAGGGATGGATGGTCATCATAAATTGAGAGGACGCAGGACTGTGAGGAGCTTGTTGAGTAGTCAAAGAGATCTTCTTTATTATTGAAGATAAACAAGCTGAATGTTGTAGGAATTATCTTGTGATAGTTCACTTTGTCTGAAGCTGAAAATTCAGTCTAATGGGTTTCTTCTCATAGCCAATAAATGTTTATGTAAATTTTCAACCAAAAATGATGTCTTCTGTAGCTGTAATATATTTTTTGATGACTGTGGTTGCCTATTTGACAGAAGTTTCTAACCTTTAGTTAATTTATTACAACACCATAAGTATACTCTTGCTATTTTATTATTACATTTGAAGTATATTTTTTTAAACTAAAGGATGAAATGCACATTTCATATTTTAGGTTTCTTAAATATTACATGCCACCTTTTCAGGTTGTTGATATATCCAGAGTGGAATACGAGTCTTCAGATTTGGACATTCTCTATGCCGATGGAATTACTTCAGCTAATATACGTATGGAGCATAGAATCATAATAAAGCTTAATGGGAACTTCTCTCATTGTCCCAAAAGTTATCAGATGGACCAGTGAGGGAGCAACTAAGAAGCATCGATGACACTTAACACTGACACGACATTGACATAGACACGGGACATGCAACATTGCAGTTCTCAAAGTAGTAAGACAAAGGGACTCGGCAGCATGATACCATAATATAATAAATAATAACAAGAGTGCATATACATATATACATGGACATTTTCCCGCATCGAAAGTGCATATACATATATACATGAACATTTTCACGCATCGAAAGTATGGTACGCATTCTATAATATACCATGATGACATATATGCTAAAATTTTAATCTACCACTCATTTTTATGCCTTTGCAAAAGCAGTAGGCTTTGGCTCATCAACTTTCTATAAAGTGACTCAACCTGTCTCATTTCTTATCGGAGTATATCTAAACTTATCATGGCTTTATACAAGTCAATATTTTTATGGTATTTTCCCACTAAATTATATTTTTTGGTATATAGACGTCGATGATCTATCACCGATCAAACAACAGATGAACACCAAGTCAAAGACTCGACAGCAGAAGCGGAAGCGTAGAAGATTTACTCCTAACAAGCAATTACCATACAACCAAGGAACACAAGATTTAACGTGGTTCGGCAATGTGCCTACGTCCACGAGGAGGAGAGAAATATTTATTGAAGAAAATACAAGAGTTACAATGAGATCTCTCTCACAACCCTCAATAGTGAAATTTTAGAATTTCTCTTGAATTCTTGAACACCTTTCCTGAGGGGTTTATATAGACACCTGAGATGATCCTAGTCCAACACAAACTCAAATCAGCACCTCCTAAGAGAAATAGGAAACCCTTATTCAAACAAAACAGGAGAAAAATCCATATTAGGAAACTGCTAAAAACCTGAATTCTTCTCCAATGAATATGAGGCACTCTAAATATTAGCAATCTGTACCTTGACTCATGTTCATTGAGTCCCTCCGTAGAAATTGGCCTCTGCTTCATTCGCCTTCCTTTCTCTTCCCTTTTGTGACTTCACATGGCTTCCTCTCAAGAGCCCGTTCGTCACTTTACCTTTAGAGAACCTTGATGAAGTTCAGAGATGCTTTGAATTTCTCTACCGGGATGGTCTTCGTCATCATATCCGCTGGATTCTTCTTCGTGCTGATCTTTACCAAATCGATCACCTTATCATTCATGACCCACTGACGTATCTTGTGAAATCTCACATTAATGTGCTTCGTCCGCTTGTGATACCTGTGATCTTTAGCGAGATGAATAGCACTCTGACTGTCGCAATGAACCCGAACTGAATCCTGTATGATACTGAACATCTCAACCAATCCTTTCAACCACATAGCTTCTTTTGACGCCTCAACTGCAGTCATGTACTCTGCTTCTGTCGTTAAAAGAGCAATTGTATCTTGCAACTCTTCCTTTCAAGTTTCAACTAATGATGTACTCAGCTACTGTGAACACATAGCCCGTCGTAGATATTCGCTGATCAAGATAACCTGCATAATCTGCATCAATATAGTCTTGTAGTAACCTAAGCTTTCCCGTTTTCAATCTCTGAAACACCAAGCCTAATCTCGCAGTCTTTAGCACCCACTTCACTGTTTTCTAATGTTACTTTCCTGAATTTGACATGAGCCAACTTACTGTACTAACTGCAAGGCTAAGTCAGGCGTAGTGCAGACCATAACATACATGAGTGATCTCACCGCACTAGCATATGATACTTGAGACATCTCTTCCTCCTATTTCGGTGATTGTGAACACTGCTTGGAGGATAATTTGAAGTGACCTACCAAAGGAGTGGTGACTGGTCTTACTTCTGTCATGTTGAATCTCTCCAACACTTTAAGAATATAGTTCTCCTGGGATAGCCAAAGTCTGCCTGTGTTTCTATCTCGAGTGATCTCCATACCTAAGATCTTCTTGGTTTCTCCCAAATTCTTCATGTCAAATTCCTTCTTGAGCTGAGCTTTAAGCTTCTAAACACGTGTCTTGTTTCTCGCAGCAATCATCATATCATCCACATATAATAGGAAATATGTCGGATCATCACTCTGCTTGAAATAGACACAACTATCATACTCACATCGGTTGTATTGGCATTGATCATGAAAGAGTCGAACTGTTTGTACTACTGCCTGGGAGACTGCTTAAGTCCATAGAGGGACTTCTTTAGAAGGCACACCTTGTTTTCTTTACTTTCCTGAATGTAATCTTCAGATTGTTTCATATCTTCTCCTCCAGCTCACCGCGCAGAAACATTGTTTTAACATTTATCCGCTCTAACTTTAGATCAAACTGAGCAACTATCGCTAATAATATCTGAATAGATGTATGCTTAATTACAGGAGAGAAAATCTCATTATAGTCAATGCCCTCTTTCTGAGCATATCCTTTGGCAACTAACCTTGCCTTGTTTTGCTCATTGTCCTTCTTGCGAAAGGCCCATCTGTAACCTATTGTCTTGAAGTCCTTTGAAAGATCGACTAACGTCCATGTTTGATTTTTATCCAAAGACTCCATCTCTTGCTCCATGGCTGTAATCCACTTGCCGTGATCATCTGCCTCGATCGCCCTGTAACTGTTAGGTTCTCTTGCTTCTGTTACCAATGCAAAAGAGACATGATTTTCATTCCAGCCATACCTTATTGGTGGCTCCGTAACTCTGACTGACCGTCTCAACGGTCTAGGTTGCTCTTGAGTAGCCTCCTGTTTGTCTCCATCTGAAACTACGAAGTCCTTTTCTGACCCTTCAGGCCTTTTAGGGCTATCTGAGAACTCGACTCCCTCTCCTGAGTGTCTGCTGCCGAACTATATGAAGCTCCACCTTGCGCTTTATACTCCGTCTCTGACTTTTCTCGCAACATTGAATCTTCGTCAAAGACCACATCTCTGCTGGTAAAGGCGCTCTTTTTTTTGGAATCTCAAAGTCTGAAACCCTTGACTCCTTTGGTGAATCTGATGAAGATACACTTCTTAGACTTGGACTCCAGTTTGTCCTTTTCTGACTATCAACCAAACTATATGTCGGGCAACCGAAAATCCGTAAGGTTGAATAGTCCACAGATACTTCTCGCCATATCTCCTCTGAGATTTGAAGATCAATTGCTGTTGATGGTGACATGTTTATCAGATAACTCACATGATTCACCGCCTCTGCCCAAAATCCTTCTGACATGTCAGCCCGTAATCTGATACTGCGGGCACGTTCTGTAAGTGTCCGATTCATGCGCTCTGCTACTCTGTCTTGTTCTGGTCGCCCTGAAATACTTAACTGGTGTTTGAAGCCCTTACATGCTAAGTAGTCTTTGAGTTCTTTAGAGGTGTACTCGTCTCCATTATCGGACCTCAAGACTTTCACCTTTCGTCCTGTTTGATTTCCACCAAAGTTTTTCACTCCTTGAACTTCTGAAATACTTTTGATTTCTATTTCAAGAAGTATACCCAAACTTTCCTTGAAAAATATCTATAAAAGCAACATAGTACCTATCACCTCCAATGGATGCTACTGACAAAAGCCCCCACACATCCGTGTGTATGAGATCTAGCAAGCCCTTTGTCCTGTGCTGAGATGTAGAGAAAGCTACTCTATGTTGTCTACCCATAATGCAAAATTTATAAAGATCAAGTTTGCAATATTTGATACCTAGTAGAGCACTCTTTTTGTGTAGGACTTGAAGACCTCCCTCGCTTATGTGTCCAAGACGCATGCGCCAAAGTTTTGTAGTTTCTCCTTCTCTGTTGCTACTGAAGCATCACTAATAATAATACTTCCTGTCAATTTGTACAAGTTTGCTGTTCGTTCTCCTTTGAGAATCGTCATGGAGCCTTTAATAACTTTGATTGCTCCATCTGCACCAGAAAACTTGTACCCACGAGCTTCTAAAGCTCCCAACGAGAGAAGACTCTTCTTTAAATTCGGAACGTGTTGAACGTTCGTGAAGGTTCGAACCTGTCCATCAAACATCCGCATACGGATGTTGCCGATGCCAACAATCTTACACACGGCATCGTTTCCCATTAGGACAGAGCTTCCATCATAAGGCTTGTAAGTATTGAACCACTCCCTTTTTGGGCACATGTGATATGTGCACCCCGAGTTAAGTAATCAAGTATCTGAGTATTTATCTTTTCCTGACTGAGCTGTCAAGACATCACATGAATCCTCATCTGGGCTTGATCTGACTTTTCACTGGTACTAGCCCCATCAGGATCTTTGCCGTTTTTCCTCTTTAGCATCTCTTTATATTTCATACAATTTTTCTTAAGGCGCCCTGGTTTCTTGCAAAAGTATTAAGAAAAACTGTTAGAAGCCTCTGATCCCTTTTGTGTCCCTTACTCTTTGATCTTTCCCTCTGACCCTTGACAAACAATCCTGAGGCCTCCGTCGTAGAATCTGTATTCTTCATCAGCTCGTTGTTATGGAGCATCTGCGTGGCATCTTCTAACTCTAAGGTCTCCTTACCATACATGATGGTGGTCGTTAAGTGGTCATAACTTGACGGAAGAGAAGAGAGTAATAGAAGAGCTTTGTTTTCTTCTTCTATCTTAACCTTTAGAGCTAACAAGTCGTTTAAAATTCTATTAAAAGCATTGAAAAGTTGTAGAATAGGCATACCTTTCTTCATTTGAAGGCTGTATAATTGCTTATTCATGAAGAGCTTGTTCGACAAACTCTTCGTCATGTACAGGCTCTCCAGCCTACACCAAAGATCAGCAGTTGTCTCCTCATTCATCACGTTATAGAGGACCTCATCTGATAGGCACAGTATGATCGTCGTCTTTACGCGGAAGTTGATGTCTTTCCACTCATCATCCTCCAGCTTTGTTGGTTTCTTCTCAATACCAAGCAGGACCTTGTGCGTACCCTCCTTCACGAGCAACGATGTTATTCGCATCTTCCACAATAGGAAGTTGAACTTCCCGTTGAATTTCTCCACCTCGAACTTGGTTGTCGTGTTCGTCTTGCTAGCCATCGCTCTGATACCAATTGTTGATGATCTATCACCGATCAAACAACAGGAAATACCAAGTCGAAGACTCAGCAGCGAAAGCGGAAGCATAGAAGATCTACCACTAGTAAGCAATCACCATACAATCAAGGACACAAGATTTAACGTGGTTCGACAATGTGCCTACGTCCATGGAGAGGAGTGGAGAAATATTTATTGAAGAAAATATAAAAGTTACAATGAGATCTCTCTCACAATTCTCAATGGTGGAATTCTAAAATTTCTTTTGAATTTTTGACACACCTTCAAAAGGCCACACCTGAGGGGTTTATATAGACACTTGGGATGATTCTAGTCCAACACAAACTCAAATAAGTACCTCCTTAGAGAAATAGAAAACCCGTATTCTAATCAAAATAGGAGACAAATCCATATGAGAAAACTGCCAAAAACCTGAATTCTTCTCCAATAAATATGAGGCACTCCAAATACTAACAATAGATGAAGACAATTGAATATCTTGAATATTTAATATGATCAAATGATCTAGGAAGAGAACCAAGGTAACAAGCCAATTTTGAGCCTCAGCTGTCGACAGTCAGCATTAGCTGTCGACAAACCCAATTTTGCTGTCGACAAACAGCTTTCGACACTGATTTCTCGAGAGTGGAGCTACTACAGTCTTGTCGACAGGCCTGCTGTGTGGCGAAGTTTTAGACTTTGTTTAGGATTCTGTTTCGGGTCCAAAACAAATTTTGATTATATTTTTCTTTCCTTATTTTAAATTGTAAATATAGATTTTCTAGATAGATTAAGACTCTTTTAATTCCTTTTATTTTCTTTTAGAAATAAGTATAGTTTTCTAGTAGGAGTATTACTTTTATAAGCCTATAAATCGGCCCTTGTATTCTTTATTTTGTAATCATCTTCATCCAATTTGATTAATACAATTGAGTTTTTACTCTCTAATTACTCGTGGATTCGAGTTGTTCTCTTTGGCTTGTGGATTCGGGTCGCTTGCTCGTAGATTCGAGTGATTATCCTTTACCTGAAAGCTTCTTCAGGGTTCGTCAGCGCTAGTACGATATCTAATCCACGTCGCTCGTCTTTTTCGCTTTCCCGTCCGCGTCAAGAAAACTAGTCCTACTAGAAAACTATACCTATTTCTAAAAAAACAAAAAGAATTAAAAGAGTCATAATATATTTAATAAATCTAAATTTGCAATTTAAAATAAGAAAAGAGAAATCCAACCAGAGTCTGTTTTAGACCCAAAACAGAGTCCTAAATAAAGTTTGGAACCCTGTTATGCAGCATGCATGTCGACAGCTGAATAGGCATGTAGACAGGACTGTAGTGGCCTCACTCTCGGGAAATCACTGTCGAAGGCTATCTGTCGACAACAAAATTGGGTTGTCGACAGCTGATGTTGACTATCGACAGCTGAGGCTCAAAATTGACATGTTACCTTGGTTCTCTTCCTACATCAGTCCCTCTCTTCAAAAGAACTCGTCTTCGAGTTCCTATTAGAATATAACTGCTTGCTAGGGACTCTTTTAGTATGGATTCTCTCTCCTTAAATACACCATCATAACTTCTTCTTTGAAGAGTTTCTCTCGCCACTTCTTATTAGTTGCTGCCATATACTTCTCATTAGTCTTCTCAATCTTCAATTGAAGCTCTTCTTGTACATCCTTTGAACCACGAATTGTGTTGTTGTACGCAAACTCTGCTTGGGAGTTCCAAAATCTTGATCCGCCTCGACGATCTTTGTTAAACACCATGCAGTGTTGTGTCATCGAATCTTCAATGTAATCATCATTTCAGATCGGTTGATAATCAATGCCAATTGGTTGGTGCTCCTTCATTATCCAGCCATATACACACCATGCTCATAATTCATTGCCTTGTCCATGATCTTCCAAAGTATGAGTGGAGATGAGATTTGGCATACCTTGCCGAACATGTTGCTTCCACGTGCTGATAGTAGGTGATATGAACTTGAATAATTTCAAACTATTATCCTTGATACTCTTCTTCCGCAGGAAAGGATCTTCCAAATCGTGATGAATAACTATACCATGATGCGGGATATCTTCCACGGGTGATAATACTTCAAAAAGCTTGTCGTGACCAACTTCTTTGCACTCATCTAGTGATTTGTCGTCCTCGGGAATTTCAGCAGTTTTATAGAGACTTCTTCTAAAGTACTGCATTGTTTTATATCCTTTGGCCCCACGAAGAACTCACCTTGATTGCGTATGGGCATGATATTTGGCTTCTCTTCTTCGGACTAGGAATAGGTGGTATAAACTTCATGATTTTATCGAGAGATTGTGCTTGGCTGATAGTCGCTTGAAGGTTGGATGAATCGCTCTTGGTTGACTGTTCTTTAACTAGTGGTTGCTGATATTGTTCCGCTTTCTTGTTTGACTGATGAGACCTCATGAAAGGTGAGAGTCGATTCTCCACCTTTTCTTCCTCTAAAGCAGGACTACGGGCTTGTAAAAGTCTTCTCATCCGTCTCTACGTTCTTATAGGTGGGTTGCCTTGATACATACGAATGTTTTGAAATTGATTCCATCATGTTGTTGCCCTTCCTTTAAGCTTGTAGGTCACAAAACTTGACTTGATCCTCCATTAGAATTTACTCCATATCAAATAGCCCATCAATGTTATCGATCCAAAGTAAGGTTGACTCAACATCAAGACTCCCATCTAAAGAAGGAATAGAATTAAAAAAACTGTTTGTTCTATTAGGGTTTGAAAATTCGCTTCTCTTACTAGGGTTAGGATTAACGAACCTCCTTTGTCTATCATAGAACATCCCTCCATCTTCATAATCATCATTGTAGTGATAGATGAGACTTCACAATTCCTCTTCATAGAGAAATTCAGTAAATTGAAGATGTTGTAGATGATACCTTGACGGTGGATGATGTAGTGGTGGTCGATGTGGTGGTGGTGGTTGATACAATTGACAATCATGTCTGCTTCAGTACGTACCATCGGCTAGACTTCGACCATCAACTTTGAGAGACAACCTTTCGATCACTTGGGCCATACGATTCTAGGTAGATTTGATGGTGTTGTCCCTCCTAGCAACGCCCATCATTGTAGAAAGGCCTTGCAGTCTATCGTCTTTCCCTGCCATTACCGGAAAGTATCCGTAACTCTGATATCAATTGACGCGACGGGGGAAGCGGAGAAGACGAGCAATGCGGGCTAGATATCGTACTAGCGCTGACGAACCCTGAAGAAATTTTTAGGTAGGAGATAATTAATCGAATCCATAAGCAAGCGACCCGAATCCTCGAGTCAAAGAGAACAACTCGAATCCACGAGTAATTGGAGAGTATAAACTCAATTGTATTAATAAGATGATTACAAAATAAAGAATACAAGGACCTTATAAAAGTACTACTCCTACTAGAAAACTATACCTATTTCTAAAAGAAAACGAAAAGAATTAAAAGAGTTCTAATCTATCTAGGAAATTTAAATTTACAATTTAAAATAAAGAAAGTGAAATCCAATCGGAATCTGTTTTGGACCCAAAACATAATCCTAAACAAAGCTTAAAACTCTTTCACACTACAGACCTGTCGACAACTGAATAGGTCTGTCGACAGGACTGAAGTGGCTCCACTCTCAGAAAATCCCTATCGAAGGCTGTATTGTCGACATCAAAATTGGGTTGTCGACAACTGATATTGACCGTCGATAGCTTAAGGCTCAAAATTGTCATGTTGCCTTGGTTCTCTTCCTACATCAACAAACAAGTGCATGGAAACATAGGATGTGTTCATGAAGTGTTTAACTTTTTCACTATATTAAAAATGTATTGTATAATTGAGGGCATGTTTGAAAAAGTGTCCGAGTGTCCAAGATGTGTCGATGTGTGACAAATGTTGGTTTATCAAACATGGGTACAACTTCACATGTCCATACGTACATGATTGCTACTTTTTGTATAATTAGAAAAACATGCTCAGGAGGTTACGCTTTCCATACAATGAAAGAAAACAAGGCACTAGGTCAAGTCAAATTGATATGAATAATATTACTGTACCATTTTGGTGGATCAAGAAAAATATAGGTAATTGTGTGTTTCTTTTAGAGGTAAAGTGCATTCACCTCCTACACACCTTGATAGCATATGTTCCCGCTATAATTTTTCTTTCAACACTTTTCACCCAAACTTAACTATAGTAGAATTTTGAGTCTTTGATCCCTTACCATCTAAAAGTGGTCATGTGCGGGTTACATTACTATTTTCTATGATGAAATTCCCATGTTCTCATAAATTATTGACCTATGGTGTAGTGAAAACGGTGAAAATACTAAAAGTCTAAAAATCAAAATATAAAATTAGAAGGAAAATGCAGTTATTAAAAGCCTCATGTCTATCTGTCATCCAATTATGAGTTCAGACCTTATATTGACCTTAACCTAAATATAGAACCTAATCCTAATTCTAACTCTATACCTATGCCTAATCCAAACTTATTTCTAAACCCTAACGCAGTTGTTTCTTTTAATAAATAAGGGAGATTGTTCGGTTAAGGTGGGTTTGGTTGAGGATTTGGGTTAACTTAGGTACTAGCGTGTCCTTATTTGTTATATATATTTTCTTTATTTTAGAACTAAAATTAATTTCAAGTAGCTATCTATCTGTATTGAGAGGCAGGTGATTAAGAAAACTCTCGTAATAGAGATGGAAAGTTGGAGATAGAGATTAAGGTTTACAATATTCATGCTTAATAACTCACTAATCTCTTATAATTCTCAAATATTTTAGTTGATTGTAAATTAATCACAATTTTATATTTTAACCATAAGGCATTCTCATCACAAAATATTCACATGATAATGAAATTAAAAAGGGTTGAACCTTTTTGTAGGATGGGAATGTAACATGCATGGAAGTCATTAATATATGAAGAAAGGTTATGCAAATTATGATTTTACCATGGCTTATTTGTAAATTCAAAGTTATTGTTTTTAAAAATTTCAAAGTACAGTTGGTCTCATTTTCAAGGCAACAATCAACCAGGGAACAGTCTTAATTTTTTTATTATTTTATTTCATTGGAAGAATAGGCTTGCATCTGGTTTCGTTTGTAAAGTGGGTTGATTGGTGGGTCCAGCATAAATGGTGTTTGGTTTTGATGCAGGGACAAAAAGTTCTCTCATTTTTTACTCTCTTGTTTTGCAGTTCGGTTACACTTGTGAAGTGTGCCCACATGAAGCCTCTCCATCGTTCTCCAGCTATAATAGTAGAGATGATGATACAATTGCTGATAGAGTTTGGGTGAGAGGTACTACGGTTTTGAACTTGGGGTAGAATTTGAGTTGGAATATGTATATTGTTAGGTTTTTCGTTATAGTTCATAATAGCAATAGGGTAAAAATAGATTTAGGGATAGGCACAGAGTAAAAGGGTAGGTTATATTTTGGGACAGGGTAAGGGGTAGATATGGGTTTCATCAAAGTTTGAGTTATAGATATGTGGCCATGGGTAAATTTGGTTTGTAATCAATGTGCAATCAACCATATAGTTATAATTAATTAGTTAACACACTTTAGGATTTATTTAGAATTCAGATATTAATATGCTTTGCTTTATTAAAAGTTTGGATTTTGAATTTCATGTTAAGATTAGCAGTGTATTAGCATATAGACATTAAAAAGAAAAGGTAAAATCATCATGATTTTAGTAGGTTAAAGAAAAGGATGACTTACAATTATCCCCCTATGGCTTTAAACTATTGGGTGGTTTTTTTCTTTTTCTTTTTTCTGGAGGCAGGGGTGGAGGTGGGGGTGGGGTAAGTATTCTCCTCCTCTCCTCCTCCTCCTCCTCTCTCTCTCTCTCTCTCTCTCTCTCTCTCTCATTATTTGTTTGGCCTTGAATCTTGATGAATATGCCAGGATTTTCCTTAGAAAAACAGCATAAAAGTCAAAACACCTTTTTACCTCCCCTAACTGAGAGTAAGTTGACAAAGCTAACATCATGTCTATGATTGATTTAACTTTTTCAACTTAAGATGCAGCACTTTTACCGACCTGAAATTTGAAATGCAATACTGAGCAATTTGATACTTTATTTAACATTTTTTTAATCTATTATGGGTATCAACTCATTAGACTTCCTACAAAGGGCTTAGGGGAGAATTGCAAGTGGCTGGATATGTTTGAAGGTGTTCGGATAGTCATCTTCTGTGTGGCCTTGAGTGACTACAATGAGTACTATAAAGATGCAAGTGGAATTTCTGTTAACAGAATGATGGAGAGCAAGCGACTCTTTGAGAGCATAATAATTCACCCCACCTTTGAACAGATGGATTTTCTCTTGATACTCAACAAATTCGATCTTCTTGAGCAGAAGATTGAGAGTTCTCCTCTGGCGCAGTGTGATTGGTTCACTGACTTCAATCCAGTTTCTAGCCGCCACTGTCCCAACAACAACGGCAACAACAACCTAAGCAATGGCCAGAACCATAATGGTGATGCCACAAAGGCTGAGCAGGCCTTTCACTATGTTGCTGTCAAGTTCAAGAGGCTATTTACTTCTCTTACCGGAAGAAAATTGTATGTTACTTCAGCAAAAGGATTGGAACAAGAGTCTGTTGATTCTGCACTTCGGTATGCCAGAGAGATTCTGAAGTGGGAGGAAGAAAGAAGGCTGTCGACCAATGACTTCTCCAGCTACGATGCAAGCACCAGTACGTATCACTGATGTTTGTAGGAGGAAAGAAGACAGGATTGATGCCTGTAGATAGATGTGTTGTAGCTTCTTTATGTTCTTTTTTGCCTTGTTTTTTCCACGTAATTTGTATTAGTGAAAAGGAAGATGGCTTCCTCAAGTCTGAAGTATTCTGTGCTTGGTGCACGCATGTATATCCCGACTGTAGATGATATATGAGCTAAATGTCAATGGCAGTTCAGGAATAGCCTGTAAGGCTGAAGTCCATAAAAAAATTTGAGCATTAGTCAGTCTTTTCCACCTCGCTGTCAACTGTAGGCTCTGTGGTTTACTGCAACAGTTGACAAACACTAAAATCTAGATATTCCTTTGAGCCTGCACGATCATCAGTAAAACATAAAGCATATGGGAATGTGAAGAAATTAACGATTGCGATACTATTGATATGAATCGGATCAATATGTGAGTGTTAACATGATGTATTTCTTCATTTGCTTGTCGGCATCAATCTATGGTTTCATATTCTTTTCGTGAGAGAATTATGATGCCGATTATAGAAGGGAAAACAATAGCAACTTGGCATCACTTTTACCATTACTAGCCCACGAATCACGATGAAGCACATTGCCGGTTTGTGCTTCTATTCAAATGCACACGAAAACACGACAAACAAAGTAATGATCTCTCCAAATTCTAACATTTCAAAATGCCAAGTTTTCGGACATAGGTAATCAAATATGCCCCAAATTAACTGCTAGCAGATCAGTGAATAATGCTGCTGGCTTGCTGTTGTTGGATGATCTTGACAGAGAGACTCAAGTCCATATAACCATCATCACAAATTCACAGTATCACACAGAGAAAGGAGCTAAGCCTAGGAGTTGAAAATTGCGCAAAAAAGGAAGCGAGAAAAGAAATGGCAATCAAAATTTCTAAAAGTTGGTATCAAATTATATAATTCAGTTGCATCGAATGAACTTTATACACTAGATCGATATACACTTGATCTTGATCCTAGACAAAAGGACGAAGAAGAGTTGTTTCAACAACAAAATATACAAGAATCTACAACAGTAAGAAATTTAACTGGGTGCAAAGCGATCCATGAGCAGCATGCATATAGTGGCCTCAGACTCGGTGAGAGTCAAACTCCGCCTCATCATCTTCTTCCCTTTCATCTCCTCACCTCCTCTTTGTTGACTAGTCGACACAAATCCACAACTTGCACTCTTCAAATTGGAGCTCGAAGCAGCAATTTCCTGCTTCTTGTTGACCTTAGAGAACTCACCCCAAATCTCAACCAAGCCAGTCATCTCTCCCAACTTCTCTCTTTCCTTTTGTTGCCGAAATGGGATTGGTTCTTGTTGTGAAGAAGGAATCTCAGAGATGGGAGCAAATTTATACAGAAAAAAATAAAGAAAGAAACAGTAGTTCGTTGGTTCAAAGAAACGGCGGACTTGGCTCCAACAGTTTCAAGGAGCGAGAGTTGTGGAGCCAAGTGGAGCAACGCAGGCCACACGAGCGTGAGCTGCAGAGAGACTTCTCATCAACGTGGGAGCACACGGGGATTGCAAATGCTACAGAGAATTTGGTCACGAATATGCCGTGCGAAATAGAATTGAGGAGGATATTTCGACGCGATTCCTTTGTTTGAGAGAGAGAGAGAGAGAGAGAGAGAGAGAGGACACCGCCAAATTAAGAAGACGTGAATAGAATGGAGTTTACATATTCTACGTTCATGCAGGCGTGTATCACAGGTTGAAGGTATTCTGGAAACCAACGGCCTAGTTGAAATTTGACTTGTATATAGGCTCATTGAAAAATCCACCTCTTTGGTCTTGTTTGGCAATAAGCTAATGTTAACGAACCGCGGATTGGGTAACTTGGGTCAGAACATTTTATAACCTGGATTTATGTTGACTCCATCTTTAACGGCTGTTTGTTAGACTAAAAATCAGTTTTTGAACTCTGACACAGACCCGTCACATCACTCTTTTTTAAAATCTCATTTATTTACATAAAAAAATTAAGAAAAGTCGATGGGCTCACAAAAAGTGCATGCAGGCTGACCAATTATTCTCTCCGATTTTATCTCTCAATCGCTTCAAAATCGTGCAGAATTCTGACACATGCGAACACGTGTGACCGAATCCGCGTGAAACGTGGCCGATTTCTCCGATTAATAGTTTTCGGGTTTTTTCCCCCAACCAAATGCGCCCTTAAATTCACGTTATCTCGACTTGATCAAGAGTAAGCAAAACCATATTCCCTTTCAAAGCATCTTAGTCTGAATCCAATTTAAAAAGAATTTTAAATTTTATTCAATTTGATGCGACTTAATCTCTCTGCTTCTTCAGTGGAGTTTTGATTAGCACGAGGAATGGCTGTCTAGTTGTCATCTTCCTTTTCTCAGGTCTCAACTACCCTTTCTCAATTCGGAAGCTTAAACTTCTTTAGCATTCACATATCTTTTTCGCTTTAGTTGTTATTGAAATTGGCAGAAGGGTTATTTGGAATATAACAAGTTGTGGAAATGAGGATTGAGAGTGCCATTGGTGAGGCCAACCATCGCAATCTTAATGCTTGAGTCCATCTCGAACATCTTAATATTGAACCTTTTCTAGAACTTGAACTGACTTGTCTCTTCCCTGGGCAAGCCTCATCAAAGAGGTGAGTGACATTCTTCTCTCAATGTTTGTCTTCAGACGAATTGTGGATTCAATATCTAATGAGCTATTCAAATTGAGTCGAATGAATGAGGTCGGAGTTTACTAAACCAATCGTGTTGGTGTCTCTTCTAATATCTCTGAGAAAGCTCAATAAAGGATCACATTATTAGGCTCATACAATGCTGTAGTTGCTTCATAACTCAACATGTTAATCTTCTGAAGTGGGAGGGCAGTGAGAATGAGGCTCAAAGTCTGACTCATAGTTCTAATTAAGGTGCTGAGCTCACCTGCCTTACCCTTCTTTAGATGTAACCGATTCTTGAATCTCTCATATTTAAAGGCTGAGAGTCTCTTTCAAAAATGGATCTACATACAGTTTGTACATAATCTCTTTTTTTGTACATTGTTTTTACTGTCATAAAATTATTTTTGAACTCTAACTCAAGTAATAATTTATAAATCTGAGTTATTAGAGGTCACAAGTTTGGTTTTTACTGGGTGTAACATTATTTTTGTATTTTTTTCTTATCATATTACATTTAGGTTCATATTGAAATTCTTATTACATTTATGTCTACATTGAAAAAACACCCTGCATCCGCCACTAGTCTCTTTGTTCCTGCTCCTAATAGATGTTACGAATTTGAGTTGTAATCAATAAGACTTGCATGAGACAGAGGAGGAGGGAGAGAAGGTTGGGGAAAGGAATGTGGTGTGCTAGCCATATAATTTGGTCCTAGAGATTTATTTCTCGGCAAGGAGTGAGGAAATCTTTAAGGGCATGCTTGGCGCAGCTGTTGCGTGGGGGCCATAGGTGGAAGTCAATATTGCCAACCCTTACTCAATTTTAAATTGGTCGATCCAAATTAACTTGATTAACTCATTTATTAAATTTCAAACACAATTAAATGACTCAAATCAAAAATAAAATATATAAGAAGAGAGAAAATTTCATTAACATCAAACTTTACAGGCAAAATCTTAAACTTTATTTAAATAAAACATAAAACTTATCCTTAACATTAAGTAAAACAGTGACATCTACGAGTTTTCCTTTTAAGTCTTTGTAGACTTAAGGGTTTGAAAATATAAATGTCTCAAGTAAGGGGCCGTTTGTTTCGCGTAAAACTCCGTAATTCGTAAATGACTTACTACCCAGTTACAACTACGGCGTTTGTTTGGATCGTAATTCGTAAAAGACTTACGTAACTCAACTAACACTCACTTGCAACCCAGTTACCACTCACTTACAGCCCAGTTACAGTTAATTTTGTGGTCATACAAATTTGTATTATTTTTTTATATTAATATTAAAATTTTTTAATATTTAACTTTTTTAATATTAATTTGCAGTATTAAAACTTTTAAAATCACCAAATAATTAATTTTGTGGTCAACTTTTTCACTTATGACTTATACATTACGACAACCAAACACCGTAAAGTACAATACACTTTCCCACTTTACAATTTAATATTACCAACCAAACACCATAAAATTTACATACATGTAACTCATTTACAATTGTAAAAGACTTTACCAATTACAACTACGAATTACGGCCAGTTACGACAACCAAACAGACCCTAAATAGGTTATAAGCAAGTAAAACAGGTTAATCTTCGAACCACACCCAAGCCGTTTAATAAACGAGTTAGAAGTGTCCGACATGATTATGATCCAAATGTGTATATGCTTAACCAAACTTGCAAATTACAAAATGGATTCAGGTTAGGTAATCGGGCAGGATCCAATATATCTCTAAATCGTGCTAAAAATTCACCAACAACTATGATAGAAAGTGATAGACTCAAGATAGTGCCAATGAAAAGAACAGTTGTTGTGAGATGTAAATCTCTCTCTCCCGTGTATAGAAGATCGGATGGGAGTGACCTATCTTATATTATATGTTAAAAAAAGTTGATAACTCACTAAAGGAAGAAAAAATACTTAAAAGAGAGTAAGTGATGTAGGAAGGCAAAGCAGAAGCAAGCATGCTCACGACAATGCTGTCGACTGGATCCTGTTGTGCGCCGATGACAACAACCGATCGAGGATCTCACAGATCTCAAACACAAAGAACAACCGAACAATCACACGAAGAACGCACAATCACAAAGAACAAGATTTAACGAGGTTCGGCCTCAATGCCTACGTCCTCGGGGCAATCAATGGAGAGATTTATATTTAGGAAGATGATTACAATAGCTCTTAAGTCTCTTTGAATGCAAGAGAACTATTAGCTAATCCTTTTTCGCAGGGTTCTTCAAGATACAACCCTAAAAATCAACATTAGGCTTAAATATCCAAATTTGCGGAGCAGCAGATTTTCGCCCAAACCCGACTGTCGGTCGACCCGGCCGGTCGACCGACCTCCACCTTGGTCGACCCGCCCGGTCGACCGAATTTAACCGAGAGTTCGGGTCTTACAGTCAGGGAATTGCGGTCGACCGGCCGGGTCAACCGCCTAAGGCCCTGTGCATGCTGTGCATGTCGGTCGACCGGACCCTGCCTGATTCTGCTGCTGCTGCTATTTTCAGCTGTTGTTCCCTTCGTCTTCGTCGTCAACTTCCTCGGCGATCACTAGACGACCCCTCGACGAACCTTATCAACTTCCCCATCAGTAAACTCTCTCTTTCCAACAATTCTCCACCTCGGCGAAGATTTCCAAATCTGAGCCGAACTCCAACGAACCCCAGTCCATCACCTGGCGAAATCGACACACGATCTCGGCGAAATCGACACACGATCTTGGCGAAATCGACACACGATCTCGGCTTGAAATCTTTGGCTCATCTATTCCTGGAAAACATCGCACATGCCTTCCCTGCACTTCACCTTAGGAGAATTTTCATACCTGCCGATCACTAACCGTGGCTCCCTCTCTGCAACTTCACGACCTCACGAAGACTTCCTTATGAGCCAACACTGACTCTCCACTGACTAGCTCTATCTAGTCCACCTGTCTTCTACTGACGGTCCAACCAAGTCTGCGTAGAACACACCAAACATCATCGGCTTCAACTGGATGCACACCACTCCTTATGCAAGCTCAACATCTTCTAACCGGAAGATAAACCTGTTCATCGAGATCACATCATCTCACCACTGCGTGAGATCCAACTGGCCACACCACTTCACCTCTACATGAAGTCTCTTCACCTCTACGTGAAGTCTCTCCATCTCTACTTGAAACTCCAATAGGCCACAACTCTTCACCTCTACGTGAAGATCCAAAATAACATCTCGAGAACCCAAACTATCTTCATAAGAATTGTATCATCAAATGGCTGCGCCTTTACGGCTGCCTACGTACCTTTGCCCAAAAGGATCAAGCCAACCGTAGTTCATCTAGATGAGCTTCATCAAACTCAAGCACTTGCACCCCTATTTGCAGCAGTGAACCTGTCTGACCGAGTCATATGAACCTCTTCCTGACCATCATGGAGAGCAACGACCTTTAACTTTAGCTTGTCGATATCACAAGCTTGAGATCCATGCTTCTTTAACCACGACCGTGGTTTCACCTTGGTTCCAATGGCTGCAAATAACTCGACATCCTCAACAATGTCGTCATCCTGTTCAGCATCACCCTTGGTATCATGAACTCCACCCGGTGTCACTTCCGATGAAGTCTCCTTTGATGCCGAACCAACTGAAGATGATGGAGTAGCATCAACCTCCACCCGCTGCGATCCTCCCTTGGTCTTCGTCTTCTCCACCTGCTGAGAGACGGTGGACTTCAACACTGAAGTCTCTCCAAAAGTGACATTCCTGCTCATCACGATCTTCTTCTCTTCGGGTCCTACAACCTGTAGCTGTTCTTCTTGACACCCAAATAGACAAACCTCTTTGCTCGCGGATTCACCTTGCCATTCTTGGCACTGAAGTAGGCCGGACTTCCAAACTCCCGCAAGACACCATGACCTTGAGCAGATTTCCCAGACCAAATTTCCAATGGAGCTTTACCTCCTATCGCAGTCGATATGTTCATGAGATGGCTAGCATACTCAGTCGTCTCAGCCCAAAACGACCTGTCTAATCCTGCATTAGACAACAACCTCCGAACCTCCTCCAGCAAGGAACGGACTACATCTCTAGCCAACCCATCTTTACCTGTTGTGAAGTGAGTAGCAATACCTGTGTTCTGGCTAAACCGTAGGAACTGGTCCTTGTCCTTTCCAACATTACCAATCTGAAGCTCCTTTATCTTCCTACCTATCTTCCTCTCCATTCTACCTCTCCACTTCACCAACACATCTAGGGCTTCACCCCTTTGTCTCATAGGATATATCCAAAACTGCCTAGATGAATCATCAATAAATGAGACAAAGTACCTGTGACCTCCAAGCGATGCCGTCTTAGCAGGTCCCCATACACTCATGTGAACACAATCAAGAAGACCTTTATTGAGGTGAGTACTGGTGCCGAATCTCACCTTCTTCTTGTCCAGAATGCTGTGTCCACCTTTCAAATTGCAGGTAGCAGCACTCCATGGATTCCTTTTTTTCAGGAGCTTGCAAAGACCTTCCATCTACGTGTCCGACCTTTCCCTGCCAGTCCTCCGGGCCACCTTTATTTGAAGAACTCGAAGTCTCCACCTGATCCGTCATAATACTACCCTTTAAGTAGTAAAGATTTCCTCGGCGGACGCCCTTCATCACCGCCATCGAGCCTCTGATCATCTTGAGAATACCATCTCGAACAGATATCACCATGCCCGATGCTTCCAAAGTGCCAACTGAAATAAGATTCTTTTTGAGCTAAGGTACATACCTCACCCCCTTCAACTCTCGAACTATCCCATCATCCATCTTGATGCGGACTATACCCATCCCTTCTATATTACACGGATGGTCATTCCCCATGACCGTGTAACATCCATCCAGCTTCTCAAAGCTAGACAACCAGGCTCTGTTCGGGCATACATGAAAGGTGGCTCCGCTATCCAAGATCCACTCAGCACTATCTGAGTCACAAGCAGTAGGGGTAGTAACTGAGAGAGAGAACACCGATGAGTCATCATCCGATCCATCCGCCTGTGCGAGATTCGCCTCGGTCTTTGACTCCACCTTCTTATCTTTGGCCTTAGGGCATTCTGCTTTCCAGTGTCCTAATTCCTTGCACAAGGCACACTGATTCCTCTTCAGATTTCTGAAACCCGGCCTGGATTTTGATCTTCCTCTAACCTCCTTGCCCTTCCACGATGAACTTCTGCCTCTTACTTCCAGTGCCTCCGCCTATGAGCTTCACCTAGAAGGATGTCTCTCCTTCTTCCTCGTCTCATAGCTAGTCAGTGCAGGCGACACCTCATCATAATCCAAGGTTTGCCTTTCATTGATGAAGGTCAGAGTGAATGTCTCATACTCCTCCGCTGGGAGTGAGTTCAGAAAGATGATCGCCTTATCTTCCTCTTCTATCGTGACATCCACGTTTACCAAGTCTGTAAGAAGTTTCGTGTATCGGTTGATGTGCTGATTCACTGTGCTCCCTTCTGCATCTGAAAACTGTACAGCTTACTCTTAAGCTGCAACCTGGACTCTACACTCTTAGTTAGGTATTTCTTTGCAAGGGTTTCCCACAGTTTCTTCGCCGACGTCTCATGTTGTGCAAGGTATTTTATGTCTTGCGACAAACATGAACGTATCAAGCCACATGCCGACCTGTTCATCTTCGCCCACTCTTCATCGGTGGTTGTGTTCTTCTTCCTCTCCAATAGGAGGGTATCCTCGAGATTAGATGCATTCAACGCATTCATAACCTCGCATCTCCACATACCAAAATTGTTAGTCCCATTAAACTTAACAACTTCAATCCTTGGGTGATTGTTCATTGTCTTAACAGATGCAGTTTCTTCTGCCATTGAGATTTTTTCCTGATCCTCTATCTACGCGGAAGATCAACTAACTTGAAATAGATCTATACACAGATAAAAATATGATTTTTACTTGTCCCTTGATACCCTAGATCGAGTTTCTCACCAGATCTACTCCACCACGGATTCAACGAGCCCTCCTTGAGTCCTTTTGAGATCGACACACGATCTCCACCGAGTCCGATCTCGAGCCCTCCGAATCCTCAAAAAAAGTCCCAAGAGCAACCTAGATGCTCTGATACCACTTGTTGTGCGCCGATGACAACAACCGATAGAGAATCTCACATATCTCAAACACAAAGAACAACCCAACAATCACACGAAGAACGCACAATCACAAAGAACAAGATTTAACGAGGTTCGGCCTCAATGCCTACGTCCTCGGGGCAATCAATGGAGAGATTTATATTTAGGAAGATGATTACAATAGCTCTTAAGTCTCTTTGAATGTAAGAGAACTATTAGCTAACCCTTTTTCGCAGGGTTCTTCAAGATACAACCCTAGAAATCAACATTTGGCTTAAATACCCAAAATTTGCGGAGCAGTAGATTTTCGCCCAAACCCGACTGTCGGTCGACCCGGCCGGTCGACCGACCTCCACCTCGGTCGACCCGTCGGTCGACCGAATTTAACCGAGAGTTCGGGTCTTACAGTCAGGGAATTACGGTCGACCAGCCGGGTCGACCGCCTAAGGCCCTGTGCATGCTGTGCATGTCGGTCGACCGGACCGGTCGACCGACCCTGCCTGATTCTGCTGCTGCTATTTCCAGCTGTTGTTCCCTTCGTCTTCGTCGTCAACTTCCTCGGCGATCACTAGACGACCCTCGACGAACCTTATCGACTTCCCCATCAGTAAACTCTCTCTTTCCAACAATTTGGTATCAGAGCTAATGTTTGGCTCCTGTGAAGCTAATGTTTGGCTCTCGAGAAATTTGGTAGTGGTGCTCCTTTGCAAGGGGCGTGCCCTCTACCACGCGGTGTAGAGGAGTGACCGACTGCAGTGCTTCACATAAGGCGTATCTCAGTTCCCACGCAGTGAAGAGTTGGATCTCGATGGAGCATTTGATCTTCCGGTGCGAAGATAGTTGAGCTTGCAGGGAGACTATTTGTTCGACCCAAGTCCCAACAATCTCCCCCTCGAACAAAAAGTCTCCCTGCAAGCTCAACTATCTTCGCACCGGAAGATCAAATGCTCCATCGAGATCCAACTCTTCACTGCGTGGGAACTGAGGTACGCCTTATGTGAAGCACTGCAGTCGGTCACTCCTCTACACCGCATGGTAGAGGGCACGCCCATTGCAAAGGAGCACCACTGTCAAATTTCTCGAGAGCCAAACATTAACTTCACAGGGGCCTATTGCGCCTTTTGTGCCAGTGGGGTGGGCAGGCCCATTGCGCCTTTGCGCCATTGGGGAATCTACATCGTCGAACATCACCCACACACACGACTTGTTGGCCCAAGAGGTTACACTCTCCAATTGTTTTGTGTTTTGATGATGACAAACCAAATTAGTGCTATTTGGTACTAATGATTCTATTCAAGATAAGTTTCAGGTTTGTACCATGTTTAAAGACCATTCGCTTAGCTATTGTAAGAACTTCTAAGTTCCACAAAGCAAGGAAGGCAAATTGCACATCAAGGAAGGATCATAGAAGAGAAGGCTCTAGCAAGGCATTGGATGGCTCAAAGACTTGAAGATAGCACAAGAAGTCTTCATGTAATTTGTTTTTCAGTTTATAGTATGTTAAAGAATAGTGGATAGGTTTGAAGCTCTATCACACACGTTTTTGCGCACATGCTCATTCCAAAATAATTTCTTATAAATTATACAAAAATATTTTGCATACAAGTTTTTGCCTACAGATATATATTTATGTTTTATACTATTCCCTGTTCAAAAGTATTTTTGTTAAAATCAAAATCCTCTTTATTTTCTTTTCTAAAATCGTTTTTTTGACCTGATCCGGTCGACCGGGGCAGTCGACCGAGTCTGTGTCAGTCTGGTCCGGTCGACCGGACCAGTCGACCGAAGTTCTGGCAGATGCACGTATCCATGTGCATGTCTGTCGGTCGACCGGGGCGGTCGACCGGACTATTGTTTTTGCTCACAGGTTTTCTCGGTCGACCGGGTCGGTCGACCGCTAGCCTATAACGGTCGAATTTTTGAGCTACCGGTCGACCGGCCCAGTCGACCGATCTGACCGTTTGAACAGTAACGGGCAGATTTTTAAGAGCTATTTATTTTTGTCTTTTGTGTTTAAAAATTCGTTTAAGGATATATTTTGATCTAATTACCTCCTAAACATCAGTAAATATGTTTTATCCCTAAACCCTAGCCCTCTCCTATAAATAGGGGTGTTTGGGGAGAGATTGGTTACAACAACAATTTTTGCTAGAAAATTCAAAAGTTTAAGGCTTTCAAAAGAGACTTGTTTCTTGGTTTTTGTGCTGAATTTCTCACTGATTTTCTGAAGGGTTTTCAAATACTCTCTGATTTAATTCTCTTTCTTCACTTACAACAAGAGCTTCATTCCTACTCAATATTCTCTAAGGACCTTTGTAAGGGAAGAGATATTTGAAAGAGAGAGTTTGTGGTCTTTTGACTACCAAGGAAATTACTTGTACTGAGATTGTGGAGTTGGGTACTCCATTGTAATTGAGATCTTTGTGATAGTGGAAGTAGCTAGAATCCTTCTGGGGAAGGCGGGGAGTAGAGCTGGGTGCTCGAACCTCGATAACATATCCTTATGTTTGCGATTGGTTTACTTTCTTGCACTCTTTACTTTACTATACTTGCTCTTATTCTTGCTCATCATAATCATTGTCATATTTACTTGCTTGCATTCATCTTGTGATTCTTGATTGGTGACTGTTGTAGCTTTAAATTTTTAAATTGCCCTTTGATTAGCTTCATCACCTATTCACCCCCCCTCTAGGTGATTTTCAATTGGTATCAGAGCTTGGACTCTAGGTTTGGCTTAACATCCATAGAGAGATCCTTAATATTTGCTAATCAACATTCATTCATTCATTCATTCATCACTAGTAAACATGGCCGATAACATCAAAACCCCTCCTAAATTTGATGGACTTAATTTCCCAATTTGGAAGGTTAGGATGTCTATATTTTTGCAATCTTTGGGTAGCTTAGTGGCCAAGTCCTTGACTAAACCCTATGTAGCACCCGATAGTGATGAGAGCACTTGGACCGACTTCAACTTTAGAGAATATGAGGCTAACTCCAAAGCCCAAAACTCCCTATTAACCGCCTTGAATGAGGATGACCTTACACGGGTAATTCATTGCCAATCCGCCTATGAGATTTGGCAACATTTATTGGTCACACATGAAGGGACTTCACAAGTCAAGAGAGCTAAAATAGATCTCTTGAGGTCCCAATATGAGTCATTCAAAATGCTTGATGAAGAATCTATTGATAGTATGATTACTCGTTTCACTAAAATCACTAATGGTCTCTCTTCATTAGGTGATGACATCTCCAACGATCAAAAGGTGCGGAAAGTGATTCGGGCGCTTCCTTCTTCATGGGAGATCAAGGCCACCACCTTAAAGGAGTTGAACGACAAGGACGAGATGGACATCATTAGTCTCATTGGGAACCTAAAGACCCATGAGATGGAGAAGAAGGTAAGAGAAGAAGCCACTACTTCAAAGAAGAAATCCATAGCCTTCAAGACTTCATCCACCAGTGATGACGATGATGAAGACGAAGAAGAAGATGAGGAGCTAACTCTACTTGTGCGGAATGTCAAGAGGTTGTACCGAAAGAACAAGTTCAACTTCCGGAGAAGATTCGAAGGCAAAGAGGAGCGGAAGATCATTTGCTATAATTGCCGCAAACCCGGACATATCATGGCGGATTGTCCGGAGTTCAAGAAGAAGATGACTTCCTCCTTCAAGCCAAAGAAACCGGAGGAGAAGAAAGCCTACAAAGCATCATGGGATTCGGAAAGCGAGTCCGAAGAGGAGGTGGATCAAGCTAATATGTGTTTCATGACAAACACACCTAAGGTAACCCCTCAATCCCTTGATGATGAAGATGATGAACTAAGTAAGGAAGTTCTAGTACATGCCTTTGTAGAACTTTCTGAAACTTATGATAATAAGAAACTTGAATGCTTAAAATTACAAAAAGAAGTTGCTTTTCTTAAGAATCAACTTGCCATTATTTCTAAAGAAAAAGATGATATTTCTTCTAATTTCATTTCCATGCAAAAAGAATTTTGTGCCTACAAGAGTTCTTGTAAGGCAAAATCTCCTATTATTGATATACAAGAAATTTCTTCTTTTAAATCCAAAATGAATGATTTCGAAAAAGTTTTAAATGATTGTGCTTTCAATACTAAGAAACTTGAGAACATGTTTTCTAAAAAGTACACTTCACATGCTAACACTTCACATGCTAAGACTTCCCATGCTCACACTACAAATAACACTCCTCATGCTAAATCTTTTCATGCTCAAAATTCTCATGCTCACAAATCACACACCCACTATGCTTTTAAATATGGTAGAGTGTATAGATGCACATATTGTGGTAAGAATGGACATTTAGCTAAGTTTTGCTATGATCAACTAAATAGAACAAATAATCTTATTTGGGTTCATGACACTAACCCTAGAGGACCCAAGAAAATGTGGGTACCAAAATCAAGTCTTAAATTGTTTGATGTAGGTACACACCAAAGCTCCAAGACGTAGGGAGCGGTGGTACCTTGATAGTGGTTGTTCAAGACACATGACATGGGATATCAACAACTTCACAACCCTATCAAGGTACATGGAAGGTGGCACCGTCACCTTCGGGGATGACTCCAAAGGAACTATCATCGGTATAGGTAACATTCAAATTGGTGCATCTCCTATTATTGAGAATGTTGTTTTAGTTGATGGTTTGAAACATAATTTGCTTAGCATTAGTCAACTTTGTGACCGTGGACTTAAAGTTGTTTTTGATGATACTTCTTGCAAGATTTTTGATGTTAAATCTAATGATTGTATTCTTACCGGTTTTCGTGATAATAATGTTTATATTATTGACATGCTTAATTTAGATTGTTCTACTAAATGCTTGAATGCTTTTGATGAAAATTCTTGGCTTTGGCATAGAAGATTAGGACATGCATCTTTTGACCATATTTCTAGGATTAATTCAAAGGAATTAGTGAAGGGTATACCTTGCTTGAATTTTGAGAAAGACCGCATTTGTGGTGCGTGCCAACTTGGGAAACAAACCAAGTCTTCCTTTAAACCAATCAAGGATATCATGTCAACTAGGCCTTTAGAATTAATTCACATGGATCTTTTTGGACCAACTAAAACCAAGAGTTTAAATGGAAGTAGATTTGCATTTGTTTTGGTTGATGATTTCTCCCGTTTTACTTGGGTTTTCTTTTTGCAAAATAAAGATCAAACTTTTTCTCATTTTAAGATTTTTCGAAAAAGAGTTGAAAAAGAAAAGGGTTTTCCGATTTTGAGAATAAGGAGTGATAGAGGTGGTGAATTTATTAACCAACTCTTCATGACTTATTGTGATGAAAAGGGAATTAAGCATGAATTGTCTTGTCCTAGAACTCCACAACAAAATGGAGTTGTAGCAAGGAAAAATAGAACACTTCAAGAGATGGCTAGGACAATGATAAGTGAGTATGACCTCCCTCAATATTTATGGGCCGAGGCCGTAAACACCGCATGCTATATATCGAATCGTATTTATTTATGTAAGAATTCTTCCAAAACTTCTTTTGAAATGTATCATTCTAGAAAACCTAATGTTGCATATTTCAAAGTTTTTGGATGCAAGTGTTTTGTTTTAAATACTAAGGATAATTTGGGTAAATTTGATGCTAAGGCTTATGAGGCTATCTTTGTTGGATATTCCTCTACTAGCAAAGCATATAGAGTTTTCATTAGATCTTCTCTTACCATAGAAGAATCCATGCATGTTAAATTTGAAGAATCTAATGTGGTTGTTGAGAATGTTTTAGAGATTGAACCATTAGGTGAAGACATGGAGAGACTATCCTTGAAGGACTCACCCGCTCAAGAAGAGAAGCTAGACCCTATTGGTGAAGTTCAAGAGGATAAGGAGGAAAGCACTCAACCGCTTCCTAAAGCTTGGAGATACGCTACAAATCATCCTAAGGAGCTCATCTTGGGTGATGCATCTAAAGGAGTCACAACGCGCTCCAAACTCCATGACCTATGTGATAACTTTGCTTTCATTTCTCATTTTGAACCCAAAGACATTCTCGAAGCCGAGACGGACCCATATTGGTTGCTTGCCATGCAAGAGGAACTCAATCAATTTGAGCGCAACCAAGTTTGGCACCTTGTTCCTAAGCCCCACGATAGACCAATAATTGGTACTAAGTGGATCTTTAGAAACAAGATGGATGAGTCCAGAAATGTCATTAGGAATAAAGCTAGGTTAGTGGCCCAAGGTTACACTCAAGTTGAGGGAATTGACTTTGAGGAGACCTTTGCACCCGTAGCACGGCTTGAAGCCATACGGATGACACTAGCTTTTGCATGTTTTAAAAATTTTAAACTTTTTCAAATGGATGTGAAAAGTGCATTTTTGAATGGTTTTATTAATGAAGAAGTTTATGTTTCTCAACCTCCCGGTTTTATTGATCATGTTCATCCCGATTTTGTTTTTAAACTTGATAAAGCTTTGTATGGATTGAAACAAGCTCCAAGAGCTTGGTATGAAAGGCTTTCTAGTTTTCTCATTTCAAATGATTTTATTAAAGGCAAAGTAGACACAACTCTTTTTACTAAGCATGTTGATAATGATATTTTAATTGTGCAAATTTATGTTGATGATATAATTTTTGGATCTACTAATGAGCTTTTATGCAAGGATTTTGAGAAGGTAATGCAACTAGAATTTGAAATGTCTTCCATGGGTGAGCTCAATTTCTTCCTTGGACTCCAAATCAAGCAATTGCAAGACGGAACCTTCATTAACCAAGCCAAGTACGCAAAGGAGCTAGTAAAGAAGTTTGGGCTTGAAGGATCAAAGGCTTGCAACACTCCAATGGCAGCTACAACCAAGCTTGATAAGGACGAACAAGGTAAAAATGTTGATATTAAATTATATAGAAGCATGATAGGAAGTCTTTTATATTTGACGGCAAGTAGGCCGGATATCATGTTTAGTGTGTGTCTTTGTGCTAGATTTCAATCGTGTCCTAAAGAGTCTCATCTTATTGCGGTAAAACGCATTATTCGTTATATTAAGGGCACTATTGGAATGGGTCTTTGGTATCCAAAAACTATAGATTTTTCAATGACTAGTTATTCGGATGCCGACTATGCGGGTTGTAGAGTAGATAGAAAGAGCACTAGTGGGACATGTCAATTTCTTGGTAATTGTCTTGTTTCATGGTCCTCTAGGAAACAAAATTCCGTAGCTCTCTCAACCGCCGAGGCGGAGTATGTTGCCGCCGGGGCTTGTTGTGCACAAGTCCTTTGGATGAAACATACTCTCCTTGATTTTGATTTGCACTTTGATCATATAAAAATATTTTGTGATAATACTAGTACTATACACATGACCAAAAATGCAAATCAACATAGTAAGACCAAGCACATTGAGATTAGATATCACTTTCTTAGAGATCATTTTGAGAAAGGTGATCTAGATATTGATTATGTTTCCACGGATTTACAACTAGCCGATATTTTCACTAAACCTCTTGATTTTGCTAGATTTTCGTTTATTTGTGGAGAACTTAATGTTTGTATTATTGAATAGACATGTTTTTCATAACCCTTTTTGATGTATGACAAAAAGGGGGAGAATAAGTTTACATGACAAAAATAAGTTCATTTGGTCTTGATTCCATATGAATTTATATGCTTTAATTTTAAGATTTGTTTTATGAATTTATATGTTTTGGTTTTATGAATTCTTGTGTTTTAGTTGTTTTGGTATTTTTGGTATCAAGAGCAATTTTTGTGCTTTATATATTTGTTTTAATTAGTTTCAATAATTGGTGCATCATTTCAATTATTGGTATCTAGAGCATATTCTTGTGTTTTATGTATAGCATAATTTGAGGGGGAGCTTTCTCCTCCTTATATTTTTGTTAATAGCCTATTTGTTTTGTCATCATCAAAAAGGGGGAGATTGTTGGCCCAAGAGGTTACACTCTCCAATTGTTTTGTGTTTTGATGATGACAAACCAAATTAGTGCTATTTGGTACTAATGATTCTATTCAAGATAAGTTTCAGGTTTGTACCATGTTTAAAGACCATTCGCTTAGCTATTGCAAGAACTTCTAAGTTCCACAAAACAAGGAAGGCAAATTGCACATCAAGGAAGGATCATAGAAGAGAAGGCTCTAGTAAGGCATTGGATGGCTCAAAGACTTGAAGATAGCACAAGAAGTCTTCATGTAATTTGTTTTTCAGTTTATAGTATGTTAAAGAATAGTGGATAGGTTTGAAGCTCTATCACACACGTTTTTGCGCACATGCTCATTCCAAAATAATTTCTTATAAATTATACAAAAATATTTGCATACAAGTTTTTGCCTACAGATATATATTTATGTTTTATACTATTCCCTGTTCAAAAGTATTTTTGTTAAAATCAAAATCCTCTTTGTTTTCTTTTCTAAAATCGTTTTTTTGACCTGATCCGGTCGACCGGGGCAGTCGACCGAGTCTGTGTCAGTCTGGTCCGGTCGACCGGACCAGTCGACCGAAGTTCTGGCAGATGCACGTATCCATGTGCATGTCTGTCGGTCGACCGGGGCGGTCGACCGGACTATTGTTTTTGCTCACAGGTTTTCTCGGTCGACCGGGTCGGTCGACCGCTAGCCTATAACGGTCGAATTTTTGAGCTACCGGTCGACCGGCCCAGTCGACCGATCTGACCGTTTGAACAGTAACGGGCAGATTTTTAAGAGCTATTTATTTTGTCTTTTGTGTTTAAAAATTCGTTTAAGGATATATTTTGATCTAATTACCTCCTAAACATCAGTAAATATGTTTTATCCCTAAACCCTAGCCCTCTCCTATAAATAGGGGTGTTTGGGGAGAGATTGGTTACAACAACAATTTTTGCTAGAAAATTCAAAAGTTTAAGGCTTTCAAAAGAGACTTGTTTCTTGGTTTTTGTGCTGAATTTCTCACTGATTTTCTGAAGGGTTTTCAAATACTCTCTGATTTAATTCTCTTTCTTCACTTACAACAAGAGCTTCATTCCTACTCAATATTCTCTAAGGACCTTTGTAAGGGAAGAGATATTTGAAAGAGAGAGTTTGTGGTCTTTTGACTACCAAGAAAATTACTTGTACTGAGATTGTGGAGTTGGGTACTCCATTGTAATTGAGATCTTTGTGATAGTGAAAGTAGCTAGAATCCTTCTGGGAAGGCGGGGAGTAGAGCTGGGTGCTCGAACCTCGATAACATATCCTTGTGTTTGCGATTGGTTTACTTTCTTGCACTCTTTACTTTACTATACTTGCTCTTATTCTTGCTCATCATAATCATTGTCATATTTACTTGCTTGCATTCATCTTGTGATTCTTGATTGGTGACTGTTGTAGCTTTAAATTTTTAAATTGCCCTTTGATTAGCTTCATCACCTATTCACCCCCCCTCTAGGTGATTTTCACGACTAAGTTCGGGGCATGGCTCTGATATCACTTGAAGGATTCGGGGCACCATCCCAAAAGACTAGTCTGTTAGGTGGAGTTACTCAAATCCTATTTGTTCGACCCAAATCCCAACAGATCCAAACGGCTGTCAAGAGACAGAATTTTAGTATGTCGACAGCCTGCATGTAGAAGCGTTTACCGAAAGTTTAGAGTTATGCAGTCTGTCGACAGGGACTTGATTGCTGTTGATAGGCCTGCTGCGTATCATGTGTTTGAATCTGAGTAGAAATTAGTTTTCTAGTCTGATTTGAATTTTGATTGGTTTTTTATTTAATTAGATTTTCTAGTTAGAGTAGTATTTCTTTATTGTCTATATAAGACCATTATATCTTTGTTTTTACTATCTAACTTTAATTGAACTTTTGATAATCAATAAAAATGAGTCTTTTCTCTTTCAATTGCTCATGAATTCGAGTTGTTATTATTTGCTTATGGATTCGAGTACTTTGCTTGCGGTTTTTCTACTTGAAACTATCTTTCAAGGTTTGTTGGCGCTAGAGCAAGATCTAACCAGAGCTGTTCGCTTCCTTATCTGCGTCAAGTGGCATCAGAGCTTTAGCTACTTTCTGACGATGGCAAAAGAGTGTGATGGATTTGCAAGGCCTTGCCATAAGAATGGGCATTGCTACAAGAGAAATCCTTGCTATTAAGCCAACCTTGGACAACGTGGTCTAAGAGATTATCCCTCAATATCGATGATCAAAGTCTAACCGATAGTACGTATTGAAGCAGACAAGATCATCATTCTACTAATCTTCCTCTACCACCTCCACCTTCACATCCACCATCACCATATTATCCGTCAACTAATCTTTCTCCACCACCTCCACGCATTCACCACAGCGACCACGCCTATATCACCCATCAACTAATTTTTTTCAACCACCACTACTATAAACTCTTAAAATTATCAACAAATCTATAACTTGTGTTATTCAGAGATTGCAGTGCGATCAAAAGACTCCCGATACTACACAACGACATTAAATCTTTTATTCAAGGTGTTCGATCAAGAATAAGGTATGCAATCTCATCATTGACAACGGAAGTTGCGATAATATCGTGTTCAGAGCACTTGTAGATCACTTGAAGTTAGGGATGAAACCACACCCTCACCCTTACACCATTAGTTGGATCAAGAAGGATCCCTCTATCAAGGTAACATATCTATATCATGTTTCTATTTTAATTGAAAAATTTTATCGAGATTCCATTACTCGTGATGTGGTCGATATAGGTAAATATCGTATTATTTTTGGGAAACCATGGGAACATGATGTTGATGCTACCCACAGAAGTAAAGAGAACATCTATATGTTTAATTGGAATGGTAAAAGTGTTGCCATGAGACTAATTCCACAAAGTCTATAAAAGAAAAAACATCCTAAATTCATATCCATACGCAATTGAGGAGAGTTTTTGGTGGAATCGAAGGAAACAAAACAAAAAATTGCTTTAGTGGTCAAAAAAGAAGTTACTCAACCCACTGAAATTCTCGAGAAAATGAAGCAATTGTTGGAGGAGTTCGAAGGAGTTGTGCACGATGAGCTTCCGAAAGAATTAGTATCCATGAGAGATATACATCATCACAATGATCTTATCCTGAAATCAAGTCTAGTTAATCTTCCACACTACCGGATGCATCCTAAAGAGAGTAGAGTTCTAAAGGAGAGATTGAAGAGTTGATACCCAAGGACCACAATAGAGAGAGTATGAATTTGGTGATAGGACTTCCTCGCACGCAAGAAGGAACAGATTTTGTGGAGAAATCTAATAAGAAGTACAAGATAACAGCTGAAAGAAGAGACCAGAGGAACTCTTTGAGGAAGAATATATGATGATGTTGTATTTGAGGAGATAAGGAATCCCGGCTGAAAGAGTCCCTACAGAATAGCTATATTCAAATTGGACTCGCGAGTTCTTTTGAAGAGGGAGGGACTGATGTAGGAAGGTAAAACAGAAGCAAGCATGCCCAGAGCAGTGCTGTCGACTGGATCCAAGAGGCCGTCAACATACAAAATTTCAATCTGTCGACAAGCCCAATTAGCTACCGACAGCTACATGCGGAAGCATTTATCAAGAGTTCAGAGTACAGTCTGTCGATAGGGACTTGATTATTGTCGACAAACCTGCTACGTATGAGGGTATTCGAGTCTGATAGGAACTAGTGTTCTAGTCTAATTTGATTTCCGATTGATTTTATTCTTTTTATTTAATTAGGTTCGCTAGTTAGGGTAGTATCTCTTTTATTGCCTATATAAAATCAATGTATCTTTATTCTTAGTATCCAATTTTTGATTGAACTTTTGATAATCAATAAAAAATTGACTCTTTTCTCTTTCAATTACTCGTGGATTGGAGTTGTCTATCCTTCACTCGTAGATTCGAGTGCTTTCCTTATTGAATCGAGTGCTTTTCCTACCTGAACTATCTTTTAGGGTTCTTGACACTAGAACGAGATCTAACCGCCGTTGTTCGCTTCCTTGTCTGCGTCAGTAAGTATTCTGTATACCATGTTAGCGACACTAAAAGAGAAAGTACCAATGAAAAATATATAAAAAAGAAAAAAAAAGAAAAGAGAAGAGAGAACTGGAACTACACATGACATGCCCCCCAAAACAAAAAAAAAGTAAATAAAAGCATAGCAACTTGTCTGTCAGCTGAACTACTAAATCCATTTTTTCCCATCAAAACCTTAAAATAAAATTAAAATAAAAAACTGATCTCGATAAATCCCTACGAAAATTTTGTTGATTCACTTGATCACTTCACCTTAGGACCAAGGACCAAAGCAGTCTGAAAAGAATGGACAGAAGAATTTCGAAGCAAAGGGCCGACGATGGACTGGAGCTAAATCCACAAGCTCGGGACCACACCTCGCTTCTCAGCAGCAAGCTCAAGCGGCCCAGGACTGTGGACCATCTCCGCCGCAGCTGGCTTCGTGCATGCCCCGCTCCACAGCAAGGCTTTGCTCTTCTCACACAATTTGCCCACTTGCTCCTGCACTTGTCAACCAAACGAGCGAGACTTTTCTTTTGCTGCTGAAAATGAAGGCTAATTTGAACTTTGAACTGAGGTGAGAGAGGTTGAAGAATAGTATATAGTGTGATTGGCTTCAAAACAAGGGATCGTCCTGCCCCTGGAAGCCAAGAGAATTATTGTTCCACAGCTTCTATCACATTTCTGCTGGTTTGCACACTGGGTGGACTCGTGGTCATGACAATGAGAGAGAGCTCGCATTGAATTTGGATAGGGTGAAGCGAGAATATGATTTCTCTCGAAGGCCAATGTGGGGAGAGAGCGTGAAATCTTGATAGTAGAGGTTTTTTTTAACTCATCAGAGAAGATAGCGTAGAGATCAAAGTTCAACGGTGCTTATAGAAATCTTATTCTCAGCTGAAGACAGAGAGCCGGTCGACCGGAGTTCAACGGTGCTTGTAGAAGCCCTATTCTCAGCTGAAGACAGAGAGCCGATCGACCTGCCATGCACAGATGTGCGCAAAAAAGTTGCGGTCGACTGCTCGGTCGATCGCCCACAGGAAGCAACGACAACAGAAGACAGCGGTCGACCGCCCGATCGACTGGCTGTAGTGCCAAAATTTAATAGAGAGTTGGCTCTTTGCGCGTTTGCCTAGCAGTCGACCGAGCGGTCGACCACTCGGTCAACCGAGACACGTGTTAATAGTTTTGCTTGAACATAAATATCTGATCTTTCCTATTTGAATTTATTTTCACTAATCGTTTTTCGCATTACTTTGAGGAATCTACTAAGAAGATGGCCGGAGATAGTCAATCATCGGTGAAATTCGTGAGTCATCTTTCGACAAAAATTGATGTCATGAAGTTTGACGACCCGAACAATTTGAGAATGTGGAGATGTGAGGTGATGGGTGCCCTGACGGCATCAAACCTCAAAGACTCTCCACATCTAGAAGAAAAATTGGAGGAGACATCCGAGAAAGCCTGGGCGAAGATGAATAGGACGACGTGTGGAGTTATAAGATCTTTTTTAATACAAGATATAAAGTACCATGTGATGACCGAGACTTCCACAAGGAAGATGCGAAAGATCCTAGAGAGCAAGTACTTGACAAGGAGCATTGAAAATTGCTTGCACATGAAGAAGAGACTTTATTGCGTCCAATTGAAGAAAATAATCTCGATCGAGGAATACATGAACGACTACACAAAACTTCTTGCAGATTTGGCAAACGTGAATGTGTAGATCGAAGAGGAGGACAAGACATTGATTCTGTTGAGTTCTTTTCCTGACGAGGACTATGAGACCTTCGTTCTCACTCTAATCAACGGTAAACAATCACTTTACTATCATGAAGTTTCTTATGCTCTTGTTAATAATGAATTAAGAAGAAAAGACAAAGAGTCTTTCAAGAGTACATCAGCTGAAACATTGATGGTAAGAGGTAGGAGTTCCAGTCGGAAGAGCAAATACGATCGTAATAGATCGAAGTCCAGACCATATTCAGAGATCTGAAGAAGAACCAGTGCACCTTTTGCAAAGAGTTAGGACAGTAAAAGGTTGATTGTTCAAGGATCAAAGATAAGAAGAAATAATCAAAGATCTAGGTAAATCTTGCACAGGTGATCAGTAAACAATCAGGTAGTACTTCATAGGCAGGTGAATCAGAGTCAGACTCAACGGTATTCTCTTTCTCAGTCACTACTCCTACCGTTGGCTAATTGGTTGATTCTGAGTGGATGCTAGATACAGGAGATACCTATCATGTATGTCCCAATAGGGATTGATTTTCTAGTTTTGAGAAGTTAGATGGTTGTTATGTTGTCATGAATGATGATCGTCTATGTAACATGGAAGGGATAGGTACAGTTCTTATTAAGATGTTTGATGTGATGGTGCGGGAATTGAAGAAAATGAGGTATGTACCTCAATTGAAAAAAATCTTACCTCAATTGGTGCTATGAAAGCATTGGGTCTTGAAATATCTATTAGAGATGGTATTCTCAAGATAACTAGAGGCTTGATAGTTATTTGAAGGGCGTCTGACGCAATAACCTATACTACTTAAAGATTAGTACGGTTACAGGGCAAGTGACGACTTCTATAAATTCAGATAATGATTGCACCCGACTTTGACATATGAGGTTCGGACATACAAGTGAAATATCTTTGCAAGCTCTAGCAAAAGAAAGTTTATTGGAAGGTGCTAAAACTTGCAAATTAAATTTTTGTGAACATTGCGTCATCAGAAAGAAGACCAAGGTGAGATTTGGCACCCCGACTCATTGCACCGAGAGAATTCTGGATTATATTCACACAAATATTTGGGGACCTACTAAGACGACATCTATTGGAGGTAACCACTATTTTGTGTCTTTTATAGATGATTACTTTAGGCGATGTTAGGTATATATCATGAAGTACAAAAGGGAAGGAGTTGTTTGTTGAGTGAAAAAAGAATATGAAAGAACACGGGAAGGAAGATTAAGGTACTCTGTTCAGACAATGGAGGATAGTACACAAGCGATTCTTTTCTACAATTATATCACGATGAGGACATAGAAAGGCACTTCACAGTACAACAACAAAACAAGATGGCTGAAAGGATGACAAGACCTTACTAGAGAAAGTCTGGTGCATGTTATCTAACGCCAGTATATCGAACTTTTTTGGGAGGCATTGGCAATGCTTACTATCTCATTAGCAGGTTGCCCTTCGTCGTCGATAAGAGGTACAACTCTTTTGGAAGGTTGATCAGGAAGAGATGCTCAGAATTATGATTCGCTACATGTATTTTGGTGTCCGCCTTACATCATGTCAAGAAAGACAATTTGGCCCGAGAGTGAGGAAATGTGTGTTCGTTGGATTCAAGAAAGGCGTAAACGGCTAAAAAATTTGAAATCCGAAGGACAAAAAGTTTATCTTGAGCAGAGATGTCATGTTTGACGAGGCTTAAATGATGAACCCTACAAGCTCTCAACTAAGGGATAGTGAGACGACCGACATGATATCGTAATAGGTTGAGAGTGATGCTACTTCACTGTCTCTAGAAAGATCAATATCATTTGAGATCATACTCGTGATGACACAGAGTGGTGATCATGTAGCCGATCAGGATGCTGATGATGACGATGATCAATGACAAGCTATGAGTGATGTTCAAGAATCTATTGCAGTTGGAAGATCCCGAAGAAGTTCACGTAAGCCCAGTTGGCTCACTACTAACATAATCGTCACCCATGCTCCCCCAGTCGTTGAGGTGATCCCATCTACATACATGGAACATGAAATCAGTTCAGAGTCTAAGATTTGAAAAGATGTCATGATGGAAGAGATGAATTCTTTACACAAGAACGACAGTTGAGAACCGTCAGAGTTGCCCAGGGAAAGAAGGCGATCGGTTGTAAGTGAATATTTGCAAAAAAAAATAGGGATCTCTCGATGGTGATATTGTACACTAAAAAGCCAGATTGGTAGCTAAGGTTATGCGCAATAAGAAGGCATTGACTACAACATGGTATTCTCACCCGTTGTGAAGCAGTTGTCTATTCAGATTTTACTGGCACCGGTGGCACAGTATAAGTTGGAGCTTGATCAGCTCGATGTGAAAATCATTTTTCTCCATGACGATCTTGAAGAGGAGATTTGCATGTCTCAGCTGACGGGATTCAAAACTGGAAGAAATGAGAATATAATATGCAAACTGAAGAAATCATTTTATGCAAAAAAGTAATCACTAAGGCAGTGATATAAGTGTTTCAACAGCTTCATAAGAGGCAAGAGGTACACGCAGAGCCATTACGACTGTGTATGTATTATAATAAGCTACGGGTGGAGTGTACACTAATCTACTATTGTATGTGGACAATATGCTCATCGTTTCCAAGAGCAGATTTGCAACTGATAAACTGATTAACGACTTGTCTTTCAAATTCAACTTGAAGGATCTGGTGAAGTGAAGAAGGTGCTAAGCATGGAAATTGAGCGAGGCCGGAAAGGTGGTGAGGTTAGCTTGACGCAAAAGATATATTTGAGTAAGATACTTCAAAAATTCAATATCAACGGCGATATAAAGTCTGTAAGTACACCATTGGCTTCTCATTTTAAGTTAAAATTTACTATGTCTCCTACTTCTGTTGAAGAGCGTGAGTATATAACTCATGTACCCTATGCTAGTGTGGTTAGTAGTTTAATGTATGCAATGGTGTGTACAAGGTCCGATCCGTCACAAGTTGTCTCAATGGTTAGCAGATACATGCACGACCCTGACAGGGGTCATTGAGAGGCAATGAATTAGATTCTACGGTACATCAAATGTACCATAGACATTGATTTGGTATTAAAGAAGGATTTTACAGTTAAGTAAAAGTGTATCTGATACGTTGATTTCGACTACGCAGGAGATTTCAATAAATGCCAGTCTATAATGTGATATGTGTTTACATTATCCTAAGCATCAGTGAATTGGCGCTCTACTCTACAATCTGTTATTGCATTGTTTGCTATGGGGGCTGAGTATATGGCCATGACAGAGCCTATGAAGGAGGCAATTGTCTTCAAGAGTTGCTTGACGACTTGGAGATTGATCATGATCTCTTGAAGATCAACTGTGATAGCATGAGTGCTATCTATTTGACAAAAAATTAGGTGTATCATGCAAGGACGAAGCATATCGACGTCAGATTTCGTTTTGTTAGGGAGATTCTTGATCAGGGTGACATCGAGTTAAAAGATTCACACGAAGAAGAATCCCGCCGATATGCTTACCAAGGTTGTTCTGGGAGTAAAGTTTGCACATTGTAAGGAGTTACTCCATATCGTTTCAGTTACTTGAGCACGGTGGAGCTCGTTTGGATGAACTACGGATGACTTAATCTCCTGAATAGGGGTACGTTGACAACCACATTGGTGCTGCCTTATGGAGTCGACATGATGCTATGTTGTGTTCGGTACAGATTTGAGAAATCTTCGCCGAAGTGAAAAATTATAGAGAGAGCATGTAAAATCTTGTTAGTAGAGTTTATAACTTATCGGAGAAGATAGCGCAAAGATTGAAGTTCAAGGTGCTTGTAGAAACCTATTCTTAGCTGAAGACGGACGGTCGGTCAACCGGCCATGCACAGACGTGCACAAAGAAGTTACAGTCGATCGCTCGGTCGAGTGCCTAAAGGAAGCAGCAGTAGTAATCAATCGACTGTAGTGCCAGAGTTTAACAGAGAGTTGGCTTTCTGCGCGTTTGCCTAGCGATCGACTGAGCGATCGACCGCAACAAGGAGCCGATCGACCAAGACACGTGTTCTGGGCGTAGTCTTCAGTTTCCTAATGTGATTTTGGGTTCGTTTCTGATCTGAATTCAGATCTATTAGTTTCTTTTCTTCAGGGATTCTCTCGCTATATATAGAGGAGTATTATTCCCATGTACTGCATCATGTAATCGATTGATTAATAAGATCTCTTTTCTCTTCTGCCTAGATGACGTAGGCAATTATCGAATCTCATTAAATTTGTGTTCTCGCTTTCTTCTTTTGTTTGTTCATTCGTGCAATTGACGACTAGTCTCTGGTATGTTGCAATCCTCTGGTGTGGATTCCTCCCAACAGTCAACAAAGGAGAGGAAGACTATAAAAAAAGAAATGAAGCTAGATATTGAACAGAGAAGCTTGCATACAAAGGAAAACCAGTTTTTTTCAACCCGTTTGATTTAATTTACTGTTACAATGAGATTCGAAAGTAGAAAACAATACCATGACACGGATATTGTCTCCAGACGAAATGGAAAAAATGCTGATATATGTATGTATATCTACGTGTACGTGTGTGGATGGATAACATAGGACTAAATGTATAGAAAAATTACAATAGAATTTTCAAACTAATTTAGAAATCTCTACTGAAATAAACCAATAATCCATTATGTTATATACAAAGAATCCCGAGCTAAGGTAACTAGGAAAATGGTAGAAACATTTTATTGAAGAAATTTTGATTGAGATATTTTCTAAAAAAAGAAAAAAATACTCGTATTTAAAGGTGTAGGGAGAGAGGAGATCGAGGAGATAAAAGAAGGTAGCACAGAGATCGAAAGACAAAGGGAGCGAAACGACGCATTGAAGCAGGCCAGGTAAGCACCCGGTCGACCGCACGGTCGACCGGTGGAGAAGGCCGGTCGACCGCCCGGTCGACCGGTGTGCACGACATGCACAAGTTAGCCCGGTCGACCATGGCAAGGAGCGGTCGACCGCACGGTCGACCTACTGAAAGCAAGGCTGCTCTCTGTTGGGTCCAATCGACCGGGCCGGTCGACCGTGGACAAGGGTCGACCGACAGACGCGTTTTGGCTGTCCTTTTTGGATTCGAATTCCTTTTCTATTGGGATCAAATTCAATCGGGGTTTTCTAATACCCTAGGACTCTTTAGTTATAAATAAGGGCTAGAGCCCTCATGCATTGTATCCCTGAAAATTCCTCTGAAAATCTCCCCTGGAAATTCCTTAAAGAAGGAATAAGTTGTAATTGATTGTTGAATCAATAAAAATCTCTCTCCCCCTTGTCCCGAGGACGTAGGCACGTTACCGAACCTCGTTAAATACTGTGTTGATTATTTTTCTCTATTGTTCTCTGTTCTTGTCGTGTTGATTACATCTCCGGCTGCATCTGTCTCCAGTTGGTGGACTCCTCAGAAGGGTTGTTGCCGAGGGCACAGGCACAACAAGTGGTATCAGAGTATCCCAGGTTCGGCGTGGGATCGTATGTTGATTCCAAGGGCATCAGTTGCTGTCTGGCGGAGATCGTGTGTTGATCTTGGAGCAGCGTTGGAACTGTTTGTGGGATCGTGTGTCGATCACAAAAAGTGTGTAGATTGCTCGAGGAATCAATTTGGAGGAGTAGATTGCTTCGAAAACTCTTCGAGGGTTTTGCGTGGAGGTAAAGATCCTATCTTTATCTAGTTTATTTTATCTAACTCCGTTTGTTTCTACATTGCTTTGAATCAGTTGAGAAGATGGCTAGAGAAAGTACATCAAATCCATACCCGTTGAGGATTGATGTGGTGAAGTTTGACGGTCAGAATAACTTCGGTATGTGGAGGTGTGAGGTGATGGATGCGCTGACGGCATCAAACCTCGAAGATATTCTACGGTTGGAGAAGAAGCGCGCATCAATAACTGAAGAAGATTAGGACAAGATGAACCGTACGACGTGTGGCTTGATCAGGTCTTATTTGACACAAGACATCAAGTATCATGTGTTGTATGAAAAATCTGCGAGGCAGCTGTGGGAGATCTTGGAGAAGAAGTATCTGACGAAAAGTGTCGAATCGCGGTTGCAGTTGAAGAGTTAGCTTTATCGTTTCCAATGTAGAGAGGATGCTCCAACAACAAACACATGAATAGCTACACAAAGTTTCTTACAGACCTAGTTAATGTGAATGTAGAGATTGATGAAGAGGATAAGGCGGTAATATGTTGAATTCTCTTCCTCAAGAAGAGTATGAGACCTTTACTCTTACATTGATCAATGGAAGAAAATCCCTTAGCTATAGTGAGGTGTCTGCTGCTCTTGTGAGTTATGAAGTAAGGACAGGACAAATTATCTTTTTCTGAGAGCATAACAGCAAAGGTATTGACGATAAGAGGCAGAAGTTCTAATAGGAAGGGAGGAGATGATCAGAGAATATCGAAGTCCAGATCAGGCTTCAGAGATCTGAAAAGAATCAGTGCGTCTTGTGCAAGGAGTTAGGGCACTGGAAGGTTGACTGTCCGAAGGCTAAAGGTAAGAAGAAGGAGCTGATGACCGAGGCAAATCTCGCACAGGTGGTCAGTACTCAAGCCAGTACTTCACAGGCGGATGGATCAGATTCAGACTCATCAGTATTCTCTCTCTATTACTACTCCTGCTATTAGTTACTCAGATAATACTGAGTGGTCTTAGATATCGGAGCTACCTATCATGTGTACTCGAATAGGGCCTAGTTTTCTAGCTTTGAGAAGCTAGATGGATGCTTCACGGTCATGGGTGATGATCATCCGTGTAAAGTGGAAGGAATGGGTACAGTTTGTATCAAGATATTTGATGGGATAGTACGAGAACTGTAGGACGTGAGGTATGAACCTCAACTCAAAAGGAATCTTATCTCTGTTGGTACTTTATAAGCATTGAGTCTTGTGGTATCTATATGATATGGTGTTCTGAAGATGACCAAAGGCTCAATGGTGGTGAAGAAGGGCGTCCGCCGGAACAATCTCTACTACTTGAAGGATAGTACAGTTACAGGTCAGGTGGAGACTTCTATTTCTTCAGATGATAATTGCACACAGGTCTGACGGATGAAGGTCGAACATGGAGGTGAAAAGTCTTTGCAAGTTCCTGCAAATCAAAGATCATTGGAAGGTGCTGCTACCTGTAACTTGGTAGGTGAACACGGCGTTCTGGACAAGAGAAAGGTGAAATTCAGCACCAGTACTCACCGCTCAGAAGGTCTTCTTGATTGTGTTCACGTAAGCGTTTGGGACATGCTAAGACTGCATCGCTTGGAGGTCACAGGTACTTTGTCTCTTTTATTGATAATTTATCTAGGCATTGTGGGATATATCCCATGAGACAAAGGTGTGAGCCCTAGATATGTTGGTTAAGTGGAAAGGAAGAATGGAGAAGCAGACAGGTAGGAAGATCACGGAGCTACATATTGGTAATGTTGAAAAATACATGAACCAATTCCTACAATTTGGTCAGAACACTGGTATTGGTACTCATTTCACAGAAGGTATACATGGGTTGGCTAAATGTTTTCCATTATTCGCAAAGGGGAAAACTTACAAAAAAAGGGTTTGAGGAGCTAAATTACAAGTATTCTTAAAAAGATTACAAGTAGATCTCCTCAGAGATTCTGGAGAAGTGTGCCGATAGGAGTCTGGTCAGCGCGCGACCACTTTGTCCCTTTGACGATGCGAGCGATGAGATTCCCTTCTCGCCTGGTTCGGGGAATCAGAGAATAGAAGGTTGGTAGAACCCTCTTACTGCTTCTCAAAATCGCCTTCAATTAGGAATTCCTTCTCGCCTGGCTCCGGAGATTCCTTGAGAGGAAGGACGATGTGAGGGTATCAACACCCTGATTAGAGAAAGCAATTCTCTAAAAGATCTCTGAATTCGAGAACGCACGGTGCGTTGTGAAGAAGCCTCTGCTTGTGGAGTCCTCTCTCTTGCGTATGTCTCAGAAAATCGGCCTCTGGAATCAGTCTCCTCTCTTGAATATATATATGTCTTTGTACACCTGGCGGGCTATTTATAAGGAGATCAAGGGTATAATCGTCCCTTGAAAATATGGAAACAGATTGAATCAAATCTGTTTAAATCTGGAAAGTAGCCTTGCTGCGAGGCTAGGATCGGCTTCTGCGAAGCCAGAATTGGCAGGTCGGTTGACCTTCTTGATCCTTTCCATATCGCTGGAAGATTTCCCCTGTCTTCTTACTCGTTTTTAGAAGAGTCAAGAGATTGTGGCAATCAACTGCCAAATTTGATCTCCGATTTGATCTTAATTGGATTTGATCTGATTGGATCCGATCTCATCCAGAGATTTGATTGGTCAAAGGTTGACCATAGCAGACCAATAACGGAGCTGTCCGCATTGAGCTCGTAGCGGAGCTAGAGACAGCTTCTGACGAAGTCCGAAAGAAACCCTTTGGCGGAGCTGGAAGTCCCCTGTGGCGAAGTTGCGAGTTAGCTTCTTGGCGAGGCTTCGAATGGCTTCGAGGCGAAGTCGAGTGATATTAGACTCTCAAGCGAGGCTATCCCTTTGGGCTCATGCGATGCTAAGTGCTAGCACCTTAGACCTACTGAGGTCTGTTTAGAAACAATCAGGGTTCACTGTCTGCTTGCTGGATCAGTGGAGTCCAAGTTGCTTCCTTGTCCCTCGGAGATGGGTGAAAACTGGTCTTCAGCTCGTCTGTCACTTGTCTTTTATAAATGTTAACAAGTTTAGACATTGTTCGGACCAATAAGAATCTTATCTTTTTTAAGTGTCAACAAGACCCCCTTCAAAGTTTTCGAAAGTCTGCAATGGCTCAGACTTCGAAATACTTTGAACTGCTTTAATCGGTGGAGAATGAACGTCGCCATAATGGTTGAGTTCATCTTCGCTTTAAATCCTGCTTTGGGATGTAGATTCGCCGAAGAATTGCACAGAGGTTCGTGACTCTGAGTAGCTTCGCATGCGGGTAACTCCGCATCTGGGCTCCTGGAGCATTTGTAATACCTCTAATCTAAAATACTGTATTTTATTTTTCTAAAGTATTTATTTTATTTTACTGGTGATATTATTATTATTGTAATTATTATTGTTAATTATTAGTATGATATTGTTAATCACTATTAGTAGTATTATTATTTTAATCCAAGCCCAATAAGTCAAGCCTATTCTCCTTTTCATTTCATTTTATTTTCCTTTCATGCTAAGCCCACTTGAGCCAAGCCCACTTCTTATTTTCATTCTTTTTCCCTTTTCTCTATTTTTGTCTAAGCCCAAAACCCATTAGCATGAGATTCTTACCCATTAACCCAAACTCAATTCTAATCCTAACCCTAATCTTATTTTCAAAATCATGATCTTAATAAATCCTAATTCAAATCCAAATCCAAATCTAGAATCTAATTTAAATATTTAAATTCCAATCCAAATTTTCATCCTAATCCTATCTTACTAAATTAAGCAATCTAGCCTAATTAGAGTCCAGGTTCAAAGAACCTAAACATTTCTTCCTCTTCTACCTCAAGAGAAACTTAATCAATCCAACTCCTTCCACCTTCATCCTTCTTTCTCCTCATGAACAAAAGGATCCAGATCTTGAAGTGCAAATTGAGGAGCATGCAGGAGGATCAATAATCAAGTAAGTAATCTTTTTTTCTCAAAATTTTGTTGATATAAATAGTTTATTATAATCATGTATACACCTTGATCTCCATGAATATTTTTATTCATCAAAAACCCAAATCTAAAAATCTAACTAAAATACATGTGATCTACCAATTTATAATTTTAATCTATATAGATTATATTCCAAATCTTTACAAGGATTTAAAAAAAAAAAAGAAAAGAAAAAGAAAAGGAAAGAAAGAAAGAGATAAAAGAGAAAGATTTATATTAAAATAATTTATTAAAAATAGCTAAAAATATAAATAATATCCTATAACACTTTTTCTTTCTAAGATAAAAATTTTAGAGTGATACCAACATGAATTAAATCAAATCACCCTCTTTAAACCTTTTTTCGTAATGTTAGATTCAAACCCGTTAAATATTTTAATGATTTAAAAGCCTATTAAAAATCCAACAAAAAATCAGAAATTAGTTTAATTAATCTACTACTAAATTCATTAAACCTAAAGCATCATATCTCCAACTCCCAAACTAATTAACTAAGATTTAAACTCCTTAAAATATTCTTTTAAAAGAATCTAACAATTTCTATTTAATAATTCATGTAGATTTATCAAGGCCTTGTAATCTCAGTGCTTCGGACTTGGGATGGATCTCAGGTGAGTGTCTCTCTCTCTTTCTCTCTCTTATTTATTAAATGATCGCAGATATTATTTTATATGTGATGTAAATTGTTGAGTAGATTTCTTATGTTACATGTTTATGTGTGGAGATCATCGAGCGTGGGGGTGGACGGTCATCTCCTGTTATTTTTCATGTTGGGTGTATAGGGATATGATATGCATGATTATTGATACATGTTAGAACCCTCATGTTTGTCCTATGTATATCTAGAGTATTGTTGTAGACATATCAGGATGTAGCATGAGGGTATTTGAGATGGATATTGGTGGTAATGACTTGATCTAATAGAACTTAGATGCATGTATATGTTGTGATACCGAGTATTGGGATATCATGTTTAATCTTAATAAAAGTGTGAACACTTGAGGATTTGAGAATCAGATTAAATTGTTAGAGTGAGAGAGCTGAGCTTGATTATGGATATATGTTGGAATGACAATTATTATATCAAAATCATTAATGTATATTGATAATTGATGATCATATGACTGTTAGGAATGTGAGTTGAATATGATGACTCTGAATTGATCTGGGACTTATGCTTTTTACATTGAATGATGATCAGTAGTTAGACATGACCTTATTAGTTGAGTATTGAGGACATATCAGATATGACTGAATTGGTTGAGTGTGACTTAGACTGACCTTGAGTTAGAAGTTATCCAGAATCTATATTCCTTTTATTGGAGCCTGACTGGTATTGAGATGAGATTGATGTGGTTGACACTTGGGATCTGTTAGATGATATATGGATGATGTTGAGTGCCAAGAGTAGATAGTTTAGACCATAAGTTATTTGAGGATGATTTCCCTTACCTTGATATGATTCAGTATGTGTTGACTTGTTATTAATTTATTGGTGATGATTTAAGTGATGATTCATTCTGGTATTGATGAGGACTTGTTATGATGTTAGAGACTGGGTTACTCAGTGATATGGATTAAATTATTGTGAGAGTGAATTTAGCGATGTCGGTGATTTTATATATATTCAGAGTTTGATAGCTTTTACTATTTGATCCCTGTTATTGGTGACTTGAGGATCAGTGTCTAGACTGTTATTGTTTTTATGTTCATGTTATTGAGAGTTACTGGGAAAGAATCATTGACCGTAATCACGGTACAGTTCTATTGTTCATCGTATACACGGCTACTGTTACTGTTACTGTTACTGTTACTGATATTGTTCACCGTGTATACGATTACTGATTGACTGTTACTGTACTGTTATTGTTACTGTCACTGTATCGTCCTAATGTTTTAGATAATATGGACATTGACTGGTTTAACTGAATTGAATAAATAATAATGTAAATGGACAACTTACACTGGGATTGGGGAAATTGATGGAGGAGACAGCGTCTGTATTTTGGTGGACCTAGGATACAGGTTGCGCAGCCGACTGAGGGTTCCACTGCAGGGTTCCTGGGGGATGACTGACATCCCTGTTTTCCATTATGTTTGCAAAGGGGGAAAACTTACAAATAAAAAGTTTGAGGAGCTAAATTACAAGTATTCTTAAAAAGATTACAAGTAGATCTCCTCAGAGATTCTGGGAAAATGTGCCGATAGGAGTCTGGTCAGCGCGCGACCACTTTGTCCCTTTGACGATGCGAGCGATGAGATTCCCTTCTCGCCTGGTTCCGGGAATCAGAGAATAGAGGATTGGTAGAACCCTCTGACTACTTCTCAAAACCACTTCTGTGAGGAATTCCTTCTCGCCTGGTTCCGGAGATTCCTTGAGGAAAAGAGGTTGTTAGGGTATCGCCACCCTGAGAAGAGAAGTATTTCTCTTGAAAGGTCTCTGAATTAGAGATTGCACGGTGCGTTGATGAAGAAGTCCGATCTTTGAGAAGACGCCAATCTCGCCGATGATCAATTGATGATCCTCCTCGATCTGATGCGATGCCATCCCTCTCCCTTGTGCCCCTGATGGGCTATTTATAGGGAAAGTAAGGGTATAATCGTCCCCTTTGAAGATATAGAAACAGATTGAACCGAATCTGTTTGAATCTGGAAAGTAGCCTTGCTGCGAGGCTATAATAGCTTCCGCGGAGCTAGAAAATGGCAAGTCGGTTGATCTTTCCGATTTGTTATGATCCTTTCCATATCGTTGAAGGATTTTCCCTGATCCTCTTACTCGTTTCAAGAGAGTCAAGAGATTGTGGCAATCACCTGCCATATTTGAATCCCGATTGGATTTGATTTGCTTGGATCTGATCTCATCAGGAGATTTGATTGGTCAAAGGTTGACCATAGCAGGCTGATGGCGGAGCTGCCCGCTTTGAAGCTCATAGCGGAGCTAGAGGCAATTCCTGGCGAAGTCCGAAAAGAAGCTTTTCGGCGAAGCTGTCAGTTAGCTTCCTGGCGATGCTCTGGATGATGTTAGCCTCTCAAACGAGGCTATCTCTTTGGGCTAATGTAATGCTAAATGCTAGCATTTTAGACCTGCTGAGGTCTGTTTAGAAACAATCCGGGTTCACTGTTCTGCTTGCTGGATCAGTGGAGTCCAAACCGCTTCCTCGTCCCTTGGAGTTGGGTGAAAAACTGGTCTTCAGCTCGTCTGTCCCTTGTCTTTTGTAAATGTCAACAAGTTTAGACATCGTTCGGACCAATGAGAATCTTGTCTTTTTTAAGTGTCAACAAGACCCCCTTCAAAGTTTTCGAAAGTCTGCAATAGCCCAGACTTCGAAATACTTTGAACTGCTGTGATGGTGGTGTGGAGTATGAACATCTCCATGATGGTTGAGTTCAGCTTCGCCTTCAATCCTGCTTTGGGATGGATCTGCCAAAGAGTTTGCACTGGTTCGCGAATAGCTTCGCGTCGGGGTAGCTCCGCATCTGGGCTTTCAAGAAATAAGTTCGCTTTGGAACTCCTGTTGCTTTTTCAAAGCCAACTGCCGTGGGGCGGTTACGAGGAGGATCATTCCTTCTTTCGCGCCAATCGAGAGAGATGTTCTCCGATTTGCACGTTTCCAAGGGAGGATATTCCCTTTATTCAAGGCGCCATAAGTGCCTTTTATGAGGGAGACGTTTTCTTCCCTTGTACGGTTCCAATGGGAACCGTCCCTGTCATCAAGGCGCAATCAATGCCTTAAGTGCGCTCGTGCTTCCACGCTTGAGGTGGTTGTGCTCAGGCCATGGGGCCTATAAATAGGACACTTGAGGTCCTCTGAAGAGAAGTGCCTTGCCTTTCTTCTTCCCTTCTCTTGGTTGTGAGAGATACTCAGATCTCAGAATTAGTGGGAAAGCCCACCCTGGTTGTCTAACCGGCCAAGGACCAGTAAGTCTTGATCATTCAAAGACTTCACCGCTTTTTAGGGAACTCATCTCCCTTGATTTAGCTTTGGCAGCTCGCTTCAGAGATTAGCTTCCCTTGTTCTTCATCTTGCAATTGGCTGCTGCAGAGAAGGATCTCATCACGGCTTTCTGCGAAACCATCATCTTGATTTGATCAGAAAGACCATTGCTTGTTAAGTCCGCTGCGTAGGCAGGACTTGGGACTTGGCTTCTTCAATAGTTGAGCCAGTCTTGCCATATTGGCGAGGTTGAGACTGTTCTTCACAAGATCAGTCTGACTTTGCCGTATAGGCGAGGCTAGGACTTGGCGTTTGCTGAGCCAGCCCATGGTTGCTGTGCAGGTGGAACTTGTCCTCTGCTGAAGTCGGATTGCTTTGCCGCTGAAGAATCTGACTTAATGTTTTTGCAGCTCTTTCTGTGCTTAACTGCTAACTTGCTTCAATTTGCCTTGCAGCGAGCTATGCTTGCCAGTCTGGTGACTTGATGGAAGAAGCCATAAAATTGCCTTATGCTTCCCCGGTTGAAGCTTTACTTTTAAGCAGGAGGAACAATTCGGGGCAGCGGATGCGCGTCCCAGGGGCTGTTGGCAGCCTCTTATCCGAGATGATTCGATCTGAGGTGAGGCTGGCTGCCGACTTTCAACTTTGGTGGCCTTCGTCGGGGACGATCCACTTCATGGGAGTGGGCCTCACACCCGTCAGATCACTAGCATCAAAACTAGTTCCCATTATAGGTGATCTGACGTGTTGGCGGCGATAAGCTTTTATTGCCAGGCTTCAACAAAAATGGCCTGGTAAGATCTGCCATTTTTTGGAGAAAAATGACCGTGTCCTCGCGGCACCATCTGCTCATGTGCGAAGGATTACGGCCTTGTGCAGGGGGAAGGCCTTTCCTGTCCCGTTGATCTGGCTTGGTAGCAGATAAAACCGCTTGTATGCCTCAAAAGATCTTTGTTGGGCAACTGAGTGTGTTGTATGAAACACAACTTCGATGTAATATCAATGTACCATTGCTTTTGAATCAATGAAAGTTCATTGTCTGATCATCTGATTTGCTTGCTTTTACTGAGAGTCTGGCCATAGCTGGGCTGAACTGTATGCAGAGTTAAGGACATTGTCCTTTCTTCGAATGATCTTCGCGAGACCGGCATGTCCCGCAAACAGCAGCCTCTTTGGCGGGCTAAGGTAGACCTCCTGGCGAAGTCTTTGAAGGTTTGTGCGAAGCCCGCACTTTGCTTCTGCGCGGAGTTAACCCTTTAGTGGGGTTGAACCGTCGCACTTTGGGAAAAGCGCCTCAGGCGCTTCGGGCACTGTTTCGAATTAATTCGAAACGGCGGCATGTGCCCTTTTTCGAGGCCTTGATTTAGGCGCTGATTGGCCTATAAAAGCCCGATTGGGCTGAATATGGGAAGATCTCCCTTTATTTTTAGAGAACTTTCTATCTCTTCCTCTTCTTCTTCCTCCTTTGCTTCAGAGTACTTTGAGCACTCTTGCATTCCTTCAATGGCGCCCAAGAGACGAGCGGGAAAGGAAGCAGCGACTTCTGCAGCGGAGGGTCCTCCTCCTCCGTTCATTGAGCGACCAATCGCTGGTAAGAGACTCTCGAATTTGATTAGAGAGTGGTCTTCATCCTTTGGAGTCGATACTCGGCTATTAGGACGATCGAATATGATCTGTCCTTATCAGGGAACTCGTTTCCCTTAACTTCCCTATTTTACTTGCACCAGGGAAGTAAGAACTGAACAGTTCTTCCCTTGGGCTTCCATAGGAAGCCATTGCTTGGGGCAGTCTTCATCCTGTTGAGGAACAGGATATGGGTCGTGTGCCTTCAATCGTGGCCACGAAGGACGACTGTTGGTCATGAAGTCCTTTTGATGACGTCAGCCCTTAGGGCTATGCCAGTTCCTGCAAAGATGCAGTCTTATCTGTGAAGCGAAGCTTTTTATCAAAGCTATTATCCCGCTGTTCCTGCTTACTGGGCGAGGCTATGCCTTAGCGAATTTTTATGTCTTCGCGTCCATTTGATTGGTGAACTAATCATAGTTCATTTTTTTTTTTTTTTTTGTTTTTGCAGTACATTACGCCTCCGGCCTTCAGAACAGTCTATTTGGCGTAACCAGTCGAGCAGGGAGCATCAGCTTGGCAAGAGGCGGAGGGTTTTCCTGGAGGGTCAAAGGGCGATATGAGCGCTTCGACCGGGGCAGACGCTGCTGTGTTAGACGCGCTGTATGGCGACCTGCCTTTTATCAGCCCAAATCAGCAGAAGGCGCTGAGGTTGAAGAGGCGGCAGTCCCGGAGGTACCCTCACTTCCGGTCACATCCACGTGTGAGGTGCAGACTGTTTTGCCGAATACGGCACTGAGGGTGATTGTGAGCCCTACCTCCCCGACGCTGGTAGTTGAGCCTGCTGCTCAGGAGGTGGTTGCCAGTCCTACCTCCGCGGTGGCTGGCGTGCTGGTGTCGCTGAGGACTCCGCCGAGGTCACCTTTGGCTTGCCCTGCTGCTGTCGATGTTCCCGCTTCTTCTTCCGCGGTGGTGTCGACTAGGTTGGTAGATTGCTCCGAGGTTGTCTCAAGGGTTGATGAAGCTGAGAATGACTTTATCGGTAATCTGGTCGACAGCTTCTATAATAGTTTGGAGCAGACTATCGGTCTAGTCTTGAAGGGCTCGCCTGTGCCATTTTCGAAGCTGAAGATGGTTCTCTCCCGTGGCATTGAGTGTATCCGGGACTTTGAGGGGTACCATCAAGCTACTGCTCTGGAGCTCCTGGTAGATGACCTTGAGAAGGACGTGGAGGAATGGCGCCATTTCCATCGTTCCGACGCAGCGTCTTTGGCTGATGAACGGCTCGCACGTCTTGTCGCCCAGAAGCGCGAGGCTCAGCTCGCTGCGCAAGAGGCTGTTGAGGCTATCTCCTCTGACTTGAGGTCCTTGGAGGCAGAGGAAGCAGAGGTTGGGAGTGCAATTGATGCTTCCAACAGTGCTCTTTTTGACGCTGAAGATAAGATCAAGAGGGCTGAAGAGATGATCCGAAAGGCAAATCTCCTCTTGTCGAAGGCTACACAGATGCGTCATGAAGAGTCTGCGCGGCTTAAGCAGCTCAGGGCTCGAAGTGAGGAACTGGCGGAGCGGAAGTCATCACAGAGGGCGACTTTGGCGGAGACCGAGGCTCGTCTGGCTCAGGCGGTGGACTTCGATGAGGCAGAGCTAAGATCACAGGCGCTGGCCCAGGCTGAAGATGACAGGAGGACGCGGCTAGCTTCGCTCGGAGATCGGATCCGATCTTATCATGTACGCCTATAGGCTCCTCCATGTATCCCATCCTTTTGGATTTAATAGAAAATTTTTCTTTTGTCGTCTGTTGTTTAGATAATGAGACATGACTGTCTGTTGGTTCAGAGGTTGCAGTAACATAACCGAATGGGACGTTGCCAGTCTCGAGGTTAGCCCTTTGCGGGGCTTGAAAGGAAGGGAGATACTTGCCTTTTGTAAATGTCAGCAAGCATCGAGATTGAGACTTAGCTGTCAGCTGGTTCAGGGGTCGCAATGACATGACCAATTTGAGACGCCACTAGGCTCAATGGTAGATGAAACTTGGCTATCTGCCAGTTCAGAGGTCGCAATGACGTAACTGGTTGAGAAGCCACCAAGCTTCAATCAATAGGTGATACTCGTCTTTTGTAAATGTCAACGAGTATCGAGACCTGTCTTTTGTAAATGTCAACAGGGCTCGGGATCGAGACTTAGCTGTCTGCTGGTTCAGAGGTCGCAATGACATAACCAATTTGAGACGCCACTAAGCTCAATGGTAGATGAGACTTGGCTATCTGTCAGTTCAGAGGTCGCAATGACGTAACTGGTTGAGAAGCCACCAAGCTGCAATCGATAGGAGGTACTCGTCTTTTGTAAATGTCAACGAGTATCGAGACCTGTCTTTCGTAAATGTCAACAGGGCTCGGGATCGAGATTTAGCTGTCTGCTGGTTCAGAGGTCGCAATGACATAACCAATTTAGACGTCACTAAGCTCAATGGTAGATGAAACTTGGCTATCTGCCAGTTCAGAGGTCGCAATGACGTAACTGGTTGAGAAGCCACCAAGCTTCGATCAATAGGTGATACTCGTATTTTGTAAATGTCAACGAGTATCGAGACCTGTCTTTTGTAAATGTCAACAGGCTCGGGATCGAGACTTAGCTGTCTGCTGGTTCAGAGGTCGCAATGACATAACCAATTTGAGACGCCACTAAGCTCAATGGTAGATGAGACTTGGCTATCTGCCAGTTCAGAGGTCGCAATGACGTAACTGGTTGAGAAGCCACCAAGCTCAAAATTGCAATGGAGTTTGGGAAAAGTCTCGTTTTCACGGGGAGAAACGAGGGAATCACTGTCATAGGTTTGATGTTAACGTAACAGCGAGATATATATGTGGTCCTACCATTCTATGGATGAGAATTGGTAAGTGACTTTGGAGATCTCGTTCTCACGAGGAGAAATGAGAGGGCTGCTGTCATAGGTTAAATGTTAACGTAACAGCGGAATATATATGTGATCCTACCATTCTATGGATGAGAATTGGTAGGTGATTTTGGAGAGGGAATCAAATGGGAGCAGGTCCCTTGGGATTTTAAGCAAACCCCCAGCTACCAGCAGGTTTGATATGCTTGGAGAAAGAGAGAGGCTCTCTTTGTGCGCATTCCGGACGCGCGGATCTCGATCAGAGGTGTAATGTTAACTTGATCGAGAGCAAGATCCTTGATTAAGGATAGTATTTCTTTAAGAATTTGCCATTGATTGGCATCATGAGGAGGTCGCCATCTGCAGTTGTAAGGCGGTATGCTCCGTTTGAATAGACTGTCTCTATCACAAACGGTCCTTCCCATTTAGGCTGAAATTTGCCTTTGGTCTTGTGCGTCATAATCATCGGTCGTCTGACGGCTAAGACTAGGTCTCCTTTGTGGAAGACTCTCTGCTTGACCTTTTTATTGAAGGCTTTTGACATCCGAGCCTGATATAGCTCGATGTGTTGCTGAGCTTGTAGCCGCTTCTCGTCTAGGGCTTCGAGCTCTTGAAGACGCAGGCGATCATTGTCTTCTGATGTCATCTTAGTAGTCAAGGCTACCCGTAATGATGGCACCTGGATTTCCAATGGGATGACCGCTTCGCACCCATATACCAAGGAGAAAGGCGTATTGCCTGTCGGTGTCCGAACCGTAGTCCGGTAGGCCCAAAGGCATTCACCGAGCTTTTCGTCCCAATCTCGCTTGTTCGAGGAGACAAACTTCTTGAGCAGCTTGATGATTGTCTTGTTAAATGCCTCTGCCAAGCCGTTGGCGGCAGGATTGTAGGCGGTTGAAGCCACATTCTGAATTCGGTATTTATCGCAGAACCGATAGAACCCCTGGCTTACGAATTGGGGACCATTGTCATGGATGATCCGCCTGGGGACACCAAATCGATAGATGACATGGTGTTTGATGAAGCTAACCAGATGGGAGGTTTTGACTTCGGCCAAAGGTGTGGCCTCTGCCCATTTTGAGAAGTAATCGGTTATTGCCAGGATAAACCGGTGACCTCTTGCCGAAGAGGGACTGATTGGCCCTACGACATCGATTCCCCATGCTTCAAATGGCCATGAAGCAACAGTAGGGTGGAGCAACTCCGAAGGTTGGTGTATGAAGTCTGCATGGACCTGGCACGCCTTACACCTTCGTGCATATTGGGTGGCATCGGCCATCATGGTCGGCCAGTAGTACCCAAGTCTGTGCAACCTGTCTTTAAGCTTTGGACCCGGCTGGTGAGCTCCGCAAATGCCATCATGTGCTTCTTTAAGCACTTCCTGTGCCTCTGAATGAGAGAGACAACGGAGGAGGACACCGTCATATGAACGACGGTAGAGTGTCTTCAAAGTGGGATCATAGTAGAAACGGAGCGACCTTCGTCTGATGGACGCCGCTTCTTTGGGATCGTCTGGAGGCAAACCGTGCAGAGCGTAGTCAATGAGGGGGAAGCGCCAATCCCTCGGCTCAAGATCCACGGAGACATTATGGACCTCTTGGATCCTTAGCATATGCTTAGAGCATACGAGATGCCGGGTTGCGACTGTGAGGTGATACTCGGTGTCGGCCGGTAAGGCTAGCGTCGTCGCTAGTGCAGCGAGGGCATCCGCCTTGGTATTCTGAGATCGAGACACATGCCCGATGTAGAAGCCTTCAAATAGGCTAGCCAGTTCGATAGCTGTATGATAGTAAGGCACCAAGTCCTCATGGCGGACTTCATATTCACCTTTTACCTGGCTAATGATCAGTTTTGAATCGCCATAAGCTTCAAGATAGCGTACCCCCATTCCGTGGGCGAGTTGGAGACCAATGAGCAGAGCATTGTATTCCGCTACATTATTAGAGCATGACTCTGTCAAGGAGAACGCTCTGGGAAGGATATGATCCTGTGGGGAGATGAACACAACCCCTACTCCGGCAATAATCTTGCCTTTGGGGCCCATCCGTGATGCTCCGTCGAAGAACATCTGCCACACTTCCTCTGCTGAGGTTGCATTAGACTCGAAGACCTCATCAGGGATGTCTTCGTGAAGTTTTGAATGTTCCGGAACTGGATGCGCAGCCAAGAACTCTGCAAGGGCTTGACCTTTAACCGCCTTTTGAGGGGTAAAGGTTATGTCGTATTGGGACAATAGCAGTGCCCATTTAGCTAATCTTGAGTTCAACGACCCTGGCTTCGTCATGAGAAGACGTAAAGGGTTTACCCTGGAGATGACATGTATGGTTTGGCCAACCAAATAATGTCGCGTCTTCTGGACAGCGAAGACGAGAGCTAAACACTCCTTCTCAATAGGATTATACCGAGATTCCGCTCCTATGAGAGTTCTACTCAGATAGTAAATGGCCTGCTCATGGCCATTGTCGTCCTTCTGAGCGAGGAGGGCGCCGAGGGAATAATCCAGAGCTTTTACATAAAGCAAGAATGGTTTCCCTGATGTAGGGGCCACTAAGACCGGAGGTTTTGTGAGATACCTCTTAATGTCTTCATAAGCTTCTTGACAAGCTCGATCCCATATGAAGGCAGTACCCTTCTTCATTAGTCGGGTAAATGGTGGCAACGGCCCGATAGATTTGCTATGAATCTTCTGATATAGGCTAATCTGCCTTGCAAGCCTCTGAGCTCTTTGAGGTTTGTGGGTGGATGCATGTCCTGGATGGCTTTGACTTTGTCTGGGTCTAGATGGATTCCTTTTGATGTGATGATGAACCCAAGGAATTTGCCGCTGGATACTCCTAAAAAGGATTTTGTCGGGTTCATTTTCAACTGATGAGCCCGCATTATATTGAACATCGTCCTTAGATCGCGAAGATGTTCATCTTTGCGGCGACTTTTGACAGCAATGTCGTCAACATAGCACTCCACCGTCTTCCGGAGATGATCGCGGAAGATCATGCTCATTGCCCGCTGGTAGGTTGCTCCGGCGTTCTTCAGTCCGAAGGGCATTACAGTGTAGCAGTATACCCCCAATGGCGTTCGGAAAGAAGTATGCTTCTCGTCATCAGGATACATCTTGACCTGGTTGTACCCTGAGAAGCCGTCCATGAAAGACATCCTCTCGAATCCGCATGTGTTGTCGATCATGACATCGGTGATCGGCAATGGGAATTCATCTTTGGGACAGGCCGTATTGAGATCACGGTAGTCGATGCAGATTCGTATTTTCCCATTCTTCTTGAGGACGGGGACTATGTTAGCCACCCAATCTGGATGTTGTTCCTCCCGGATGAAGCCACAAGCAATGAGCTTATGAACTTCGGCTTCAATAGCCTCCATGATGTTTGGGCGGAACCGACGTTGTTGCTGCTTGACTGGCTTAACGTCGGGCTTGATGTTTAGACGGTGCATAGCGACCTGTGGATCAAGTCCGGGCATGTCTTCATAGCTCCAGGCGAAAACATCTATATACTCTTTTATGAGTATTATCAGTTCTTCCTTTTCGATGAGTGATAAGCTTTCACTTATGAAAATAGGCTTGGGGTGATCTTGACTACCCAAGTTGACCTGGATCACCTTGTCTTCGGTAGGCGGCTCGCGCAGCTCAAACCGCTTTTCCCATTGGAGACTTAATTGCTGGGCCCATGATTCCTCATTGGCAATCTCTGCGGGTTCCAACTGACTGCTTGAAGTCATGAGGCTTTCGAATATTCTTCCTATGCTGACATCAGAGTCCCATTCGGAGGATGAGGCCGACTGTGATGGGATCGATCCATCGCTTTTGTCCTGAACCGTTGTTGATGATGTGGGTGTAACATAACCCAACCCCCTGCGCGTACTATCATAGTAATTTGCAGGTTTCCCTCTTGGGACGGAGTTACGCATCAAGCTGCGTCTTCCTTTTCCGAAGTTTAGGCCCGCTCCCTGCTTCAGGTTGTAACCCATCTTCTTCATGATATGGCGCGCTGATGGCGCGTAATGAAAGAACTGTGGAGCATCCGACTCTGAGCTTGAGTCTGTAGTTGAGGATCTCCCTGGCCGGACTTTGCCGAAGATTATCGGCAACTGACCTTGTTTGGATGGAGGGATCACCAGCGTGGCCCCTTCTATAACCTCCACAGATGTAGTAGCCGAACTTGGCTCATGTACGGGCATATGAAGAGAGCCATCCATAATGGATTTGATCGACTCGATGCTCGCAGGATAATCAAAAGAAATATTATCATTAATTATCCATTCGCCTTCCTCATCAGAAGGGATCTTACGTCGGGGATCATTAAAGCATGCTACAATTGGCTCGCCAATCAGAATGGCCGGCATGCCCGTTTCAGATTCCGAATCCGCCTCATTGCCACTTTCATCATCGTCTGGCAATGGTTGTGCAGGCGTTCCGTCGGCCTCTTGATACAAGAGGGCGTCGGTGAAGTAGTTTTCCACCCCCTTGAAGGGTTGCTTTTCAGCGAAGACAGTTCGTACTGTCGCATCATCTTCAACATATTTGAAGCACTGATGGAGAGTGGAAGGAACGATCCAGTTGGCATGGATCCATGGTCGTCCCAGTAGCAGGTTGTATGATGTGTCAGCGTCGATGACATAGCATGTCACCTCTGACTTCAGGCTTCCGATTCTGCAGCGGAGCCGAATCTTTCCAAGCGGATGGCTGCTCCCGGCGTTGAAACCATATATTGTAGTGGTGGTTGCGGACAACCTGTACAGTGGTATGCCAAGGAAGTAGAGGAGCCTTTTGGGGATGATGCTGAGCGCAGACCCCGGATCGACTTGTATCCTTTCAATACAGGTTGAACCGATATACCCGGTATAGTACAGAGGTCGATCATGCTTGTTGTCTTTGAGAAGCATATCTTCCGCCGTGAAGGTAATGGCAGGTACCTTTGACTGTGCGTGATGGCACTCTGAGCAGGAAAGCCGCATCTCATCACCAGGAATCTCAGGCATGTATGTCAGAAAGGACTCTGAGTTGGCTAGCGCATCTCTGAGTGCCTCTCTTGTCTCTTTAGAGAGACGAAGAAGCTCGTGTATTGTGATACGAGCCGGGATATTGGCTAAGTGGGCCAATATATCAAAGCGAAAGGGCGTGGCTAGCCCTTGGCTTGGCGGTTTCTTCAACACGTGGTCGAATCGCACTTCCTTAGGTTTTTCCTTTCCCTTGGCTGGAATTGGAGTGGATGTCGGCATTGGTACTGACGCCGTTTGTTGCTGTATCTCGTCAGTAGTTCTGTCATACTGCCTTAGGTATGACTTTCCAGACCGGGTGCCCATCTGTTGAGGCGCATCTGCCTGCGCTGTACAGGCATGCTTCTCTTCTTCTGAATCGCTGAGGGAAGCCGAAGTAAGATTACCATCATCTGGCAGACAGAGATGACATTGCAGGACTTGCCCTTTTTGCTGGAGTCCTTCGACGTCCGCTGTACGTCTTGGACGAGGTCAGGGTGTATCCACATAACTTCCCCTGTCTCCAATGTCAAAGGGACGAGACCCTTGTTGTATTGAGTCATGGCTGGAGGATGCTTGACTTCTAGCCGTGGCGCCGGGGCTGAATAGGTCCCGTCGGGAACCATGACCTTCTGGGCAGTGCCGAACTCAATAGTCACCATATTGGCAGTGACTTTCTTCTGCTCCGTCTTCAGTGTGAGGACTCCGGCGTCGACCAAGGCTTGAATTCTATCCTTGAGAACATAGCACTTGTCAGTAGGATGGTGGATCATCCTGTGGTAGAGGCAGTACTTAGGGTCGTTTGTGCGCCCTATCTCATCAGGGCGTCGAGCATCTGGCAACTTCATCTTATTCCCTTTGTGGAGCAGATGGAATATCGTGACCACCTGGTCGTCTCTGAAGGAGTACTGTTTAGGAGGGAACTTGGGCTCCTGATTGTTGAAGCTGCTCTTCTTGGCCTTTGACTGCATGTCCCCGGTCAGCTCGACGGACATAATTTCCTTCCCTTTAGCTTGGGAAGACTGCGGGAGATCGCTGCGCCCTTTGTTGTTCGCGCCCCATTTGCTTCTAGGGGCGGATGACTCGAACTTTTTAGCCGATTTTTCGGCTATCTCAGCTTGTTCGACCAGTTCCTTCCAAGTGTGGGCCTTGACAGCCCCCATGCGAACTTCTACTTGATCCGAGAAGTTATGTCTGCATGTTTGTAAAAGCATGGGTAAAGGCATCCCTGCTGGGCACATCAGAGATAGATTTCTGAACCGCTCAATGTATTCACGGACAGATTCGCCTTTCCTCTGCACAGTGGAAAGGAGCTTGTCCATTGTCACTTCGGTGTCATCCTCATAGAAGCGAGAGAGGAACCGAGTTTCCAGGTCGATCCAGGAATTGATAGAGCCCTGAGGAAGGCTTCGGAACCAGTCGAATGCCACCCCTTTCAAGGTGCCGATGAACAACCTAGCCATGATGGCGTCGTTGCTTAGAACATTACCGGTCTGAGACCGGAAATAGTAGATGTGCTGATTGGGCGAGCTCTTACCATCATACGTATGCAACGTTGGTGGTTTGAACTTTGGCGGATATGGCACCGAATCCCATTCCAGTGGGTAAGGACGGACTACCCCCACTTTCTTCAATTCATCCTTCTGAGCCAGGGATGAAATTTGAGCTTGAAGGCCTTTAAGGACTTCGGCATCCAGGGAAGAGCCTCCCTTAGTTCTCTCCGTCTTGGGCGGATCATTGCTGAGATGTCCCTCCTCGTCATGATTACTCCCGATATCATCATTCCGGTTGCTGAGGAGCTGAGCGAGCATCTGTTGAATATTGTCCAGGGCCTCTTGCTGAGTTCTAGAGGTCTGCTCCTGAGCTTCCAAACGCCGACGAAGGTCGTCATTGGCGTTCTCGGCCATATTGACCGATGCTTTGTCCGTTCGCACCGAACTGACTGTTGCTGAAGAGGCATACCCGCTGTCTTCATCTTCTCCATCGGATGATTGGGGTGACCGCCTGAGTCGTGGCACGGTTGGGACCGTCGAGGAGGAAGGCTGCTCATAATTATAGGGTATCGCCACCCTGGATCTGGTGCTTCGGAAAACACCTTCTTCGCGCACCAAGACTTCACCTAAGCCCGGGCTATAATCTGGATCTGGGGAGTCGAAAGGGGTGTCGTCAGAGGCTTAACTTCTTCCGCGCAGCTCTCGCCCCCTTCCGGTCATGTTGACGGATGCAGAGGCTGGATCCGGTGGCCCGCTCCTTTTGGGATGCCTCATCGGGACGCGCGCAGACAGTCGATCAAAGACTGATCGCCGGTATGGAGAAGTGGCGAGGGTCGGTCGTAACCGACACTGCATAGAATGGACCATCACCAATTGGCATTCACATCGTCGAAGACAGGAGGAAGTGGCCTGGAAATGCTTCAATCTCCGCTTGTCCGCCAAGAATTCTCGCAGGTCGGCCCTGTAGGGACCTGAACAATCTAGTATTTGGGACAACGCATCGTTCCCCTTATTCCTGCGGAAAGGATTAGCACCGTATAGTGCTCTGGTTTTAGCCTCGTGGCTGTAAACCCGATGAGTACGCCGAGGTACATCAGCCTTGCTTGTGAGGACAGGGCTAGCAGTAGGCATTGCTGCTCTAGGTGACGGGATAATCGCCGTCTTGACTTTATGGTTGGCAGCATTGTTGGCGCAGGCGGGCATCTTGCCTTTTTCTTCATAAGAGAGGCGCGGATTTGGCGTGGCTACGCCTGAAGTTTCAGTAGAGGACCTCTGTTTAGGCCTCCATATCCGTTTTGGCAGAGGATGCATAGGTTTGCAAGGAACCTGAATAGCTACAAGCGGGGCTGCGGGGTGTTGGCAAAATTCTACATCTGGTTTCTGATTTGAAACCTTGGTCATGAAGACCTTCCGGTGCTTCCGTGCTCGAAGCATCAGGCCACCCCCAGAGAGGACTTCTTTAAATCTTCCTTGATCGATCTGGATAACAAGGTTCTCAAAAGTGCAGGATCTGGGCCGCGGGCATGTTTCCTTGTTGCGCCAGAGAACTGCGGCAGGTTTGCAGAGAACCTTTTCCGTCTCCGCAGAGACTTTGCTTGAAGATTTAGCCAGAGAAGATCTGGCTGCACCGGCTTTTCTGAATTCAGAGATAGACCCGAAGGTCTGTTCGTCGCATTGCGACACTTGATTCTCAGCAGAGGAGAATACAGTCCCCAGCGGAGTCGCCATCTTGTTTTCCATTATGTTTGCAAAGGGGGAAAACTTACAAATAAAAAGTTTGAGGAGCTAAATTACAAGTATTCTTAAAAAGATTACAAGTAGATCTCCTCAGAGATTCTGGGAAAATGTGCCGATAGGAGTCTGGTCAGCGCGCGACCACTTTGTCCCTTTGACGATGCGAGCGATGAGATTCCCTTCTCGCCTGGTTCCGAGAATCAGAGAATAGAGGATTGGTAGAACCCTCTGACTACTTCTCAAAACCACTTCTGTGAGGAATTCCTTCTCGCCTGGTTCCGGAGATTCCTTGAGGAAAAGAGGTTGTTAGGGTATCGCCACCCTGAGAAGAGAAGTATTTCTCTTGAAAGGTCTCTGAATTAGAGATTGCACGGTGCGTTGATGAAGAAGTCCGATCTTTGAGAAGACGCCAATCTCGCCGATGATCAATTGATGATCCTCCTCGATCTGATGCGATGCCATCCCTCTCCCTTGTGCCCCTGATGGGCTATTTATAGGGAAAGTAAGGGTATAATCGTCCCCTTTGAAGATATAGAAACAGATTGAACCGAATCTGTTTGAATCTGGAAAGTAGCCTTGCTGCGAGGCTATAATAGCTTCCGCGGAGCTAGAAAATGGCAAGTCGGTTGATCTTTCCGATTTGTTATGATCCTTTCCATATCGTTGAAGGATTTTCCCTGATCCTCTTACTCGTTTCAAGAGAGTCAAGAGATTGTGGCAATCACCTGCCATATTTGAATCCCGATTGGATTTGATTTGCTTGGATCTGATCTCATCAGGAGATTTGATTGGTCAAAGGTTGACCATAGCAGGCTGATGGCGGAGCTGCCCGCTTTGAAGCTCATAGCGGAGCTAGAGGCAATTCCTGGCGAAGTCCGAAAAGAGGCTTTTCGGCGAAGCTGTCAGTTAGCTTCCTGGCGATGCTCTGGATGATGTTAGCCTCTCAAACGAGGCTATCTCTTTGGGCTAATGTAATGCTAAATGCTAGCATTTTAGACCTGCTGAGGTCTGTTTAGAAACAATCCGGGTTCACTGTTCTGCTTGCTGGATCAGTGGAGTCCAAACCGCTTCCTCGTCCCTTGGAGTTGGGTGAAAAACTGGTCTTCAGCTCGTCTGTCCCTTGTCTTTTGTAAATGTCAACAAGTTTAGACATCGTTCGGACCAATGAGAATCTTGTCTTTTTTAAGTGTCAACATCCCATCTGTTACTGTTACTGTTCCACTGTTTTCACAGTGAGATTACTGTTACTGTTACTGGGTACCTAGCGGTACGCCTGGTTCAGCGCCAGGAAACTGAGGCCGTGGTCCCGGGTATGTACGGGACCCACCTAAAACATGGATAATGTCTCCAACCAATCAGTTTCAATAACTTAGGACCCTAATTGACACGTGTAGTAGGCGTAGTATGGGATGCGTCTATTACAAGTGGCAATTGGTGTTCGCTGACATAATAAATGATAATGAACTGTTAATGAATTGTGACTGACATTTATCACCTGACTGTACATTTATATCACTGTGATAGACATATAACTATAACCATGACCGGATTGTATACCAGCTAGTGACATGTGATAGGTTACCTATTGTGACAGCAGTTGCTTGCTTACTATTGATCAGTTGTTGCCTATCTTTATTCGTGTTGTTATTATGTTTATTACAGTTCTTTTATTTATCTGTTATATGGTCTCTTTTATCTTCAGTTGCTCTTATTACTAATTAGCACATTGTTTCTTCTGCACGAGCTGTTTCCCCTTTACACACACACTCATTATGGTCGCGTTTCTGACGACCCTGGATTTGCACGTCCAGATATTGGACGATTGTTTCTAATGTGCAGGTATTCGATGAGACGGTGCGCTTTGCGAGGAGCTTGGGTCCTCTCCTTTGACTCTGGTATACTTGCATTTTATTCTTGTTATTATTCTTTGTTTCCTATATATCACCTTTGACTTCTGTTCAGCTGCCATTTTCTTCCTGTTATTCATTGCTATCATGTGTAGTCTTATATGTATTATTACAGTGGTCCTTGATTGTTATAGTTCTGATTATAGCTTGTTCAGGTTACAATTTAGGCTTAGCGTATATACGTGGGGTATTTTCCTCGCGTATATGCGTCGCCATAACGTCTCCGTATCCTTAGGACCGGGGCGTTACAGCATTTGTCGCTTTCCCGAAGCCAACTGTCGTGGGCCAGTTACGAGGAGGATTACTCTTTTCTTTGTGCTGATCGAGGGAGATATTCTCCGATTTTGCACGTTTCCGAGGGAGGATATTCCCTTTCTTCAAGGCGTCATGAGTGCCTTTATGAGGGAGACATTTCTTCCTTTGCACGGTTCCAAGGGAAACCGTCCCTTTTCTCAAGGCGCAGTAAATGCCTTAAATGCGCTCGTGCTTCCACGCTTGAGGCGGCAGCGTTCGGGCCATGGGGCCTATAAATAGGAACTTGAGGTCCTCTGAAGAGAAGTGATTTGCTCTTCTTCTCTTCTCTTGGTTGAGAGAGATACTCAGATCTCTGAATTAGTGGGAATGCCCACTCTGGTTATTACCCGGCCAAGGACTGGTAAGTCTTGATCATTCAACGACTTCACCGATTTTAGAGAATTCATCTCCCTTAATTCAGCTTTAACAGCTGCTTCAGGGACTAGTTTCCCTTACTCTTCATCTTGCAATGACTGGTCTGCAGAGAAGGATTTTGACATAGCTTCCCCAACGAAGCTATCATTCTGACTTGATCACCGAAAGATCATTGCATGTTAAGTCCGCTGCACAGGCAGAACTTGGGACTTGGTATCTTTAAGGTTGAGCCAGTCTTGCCATGTAGGTGAGGCTAAGACTATGTCCCATAGGATCAGTCTGGCTTAGCCATGTAGGTGAGACTAGGACTTGGCGTTTGCTGAGCTAGCCCATCACTGCTGTGCGAGCGAGGCTTATCCTCTGCTCCAATCGAAATCGGATTGCTTTGCCCCAGAGAATTCGGCTTTAGCGCTTTTGCAGTGTCTTCTGTGTTTAACTGCTAACTTGCTCCAATTTTGCATTGCAGTGAGCTATGTTCGCCGATCTTGTGTCTTGATGAAAGAGACCGAAAAGTTGCCTTATGCTTCCCCGGTTGAAGCTTTACTTTTAAGCAGGAGGAAAAAACTTGGGGCAGCTGATGTGTGTCCCAGAGGCTATTGGCAGCCTTTTATCCGAGATGATTCGTTCTGAGGTGAGGCTGGTAGCCGCTTATCTGAGATGATCTTCGGGAAGGCGGATGTCACACCTGTGAGATCACTGACATCACTGCCAATTCCCATTATAGGTGATCTATCGTGTTGGCGGTGATAAGTTCATTGTCAATTTTGATTGTGGAAAATTATGGCCCCGTCCTTGTGGCACAACTGGTTACGGCCTTGTGCAGGAGGAAGGCCTTTCGTGTCCAGTTGGTCTGGCTTGAAAGCAGATAAAACCACTTGTATGGCTTTTACGCAAATGATCTTGCTGAGCAACTGAATCTGTTGTATGAAATACAACTTTGTTGTAGTATCAATGTACCTTTCCTCTTAAATCAATGAAAGTTCATTTTTTGCTCATCTGATTTTTGCCTGTCTTCATTGAGAATTTGGCCATAGCGGGGCTAAACTCTGTGCAGAGTTAAGGACAGGGTCCTTTTTTGAATGAGCTTCGCGCGAAACTGGCATGTCGGCGAACTGTACCTTTAGTGGGCTAAGGCAATCTTTTAGACGAAGTTCTGGATGAACTTGTGCGAAGTCCGCACTTTGACTCATTGGCGAGGTTAAGCCTTAGTGGCTGAAGCAGCGCTTCTCGGGAAGGCGCTTTAGGCGGCGTTTCAAATTATTTGAAACGACAGCCTGTACTCTTTTCGAGGCGTCGTTTCAGGCGCTGATTGTCTATAAAAGCCCGATCGGGCTTAGAAAGAACAGATCTTTTTTCTTGAAATTTTTAAAGACCTTTGATTCTTCTTCTTCCTCTTTCCTCTCCATTCAAATAGTTTGAAAGCATCCGTAGCTCTTCAATGGCGCCCAAAAGACGAGCGGGGAAAGAAGTGGCAACTTCTGCAACGGAGGGTCCTTCTCCTCCTCCGGTCATCGAGCGACCAGTCACCGGTAAGGGACTTTCCCTTCTGATCAGAGACTGCGGTCTCTCTTTTAAAGCCGACATTTGGCTATCAGGACGATCGAATATGATCTGTTTTTATTAGGAAATCCGTTTCCCTGAATTTCCCTTATCTTCTTGGACGGGGAACTAAGAACTGAACAGTTCTTGTCTAAGCTTCCGTACGAAGCTATTGCTTGGGCTGTCTTCGTCCTGTTGAGGAACATGATACAGGTCTGTCCCTTTGATCATGGCCGTCAAGAATGGTTTTTGACCATAATGCCTTTTTGATGACGTCAGCCCTTAGGGCTATACCACTTTCTGCTTAAGCGAAGTTAATACTTGGGCATTTTCTGCAAGATGCAGACTTGTCCGCGAAATTAAGCTTTGTTGAAGCTATCGCCTTACTGGCTTTGCTCACTGGGCGAGATTATGCCTTGGTGAAATTTATGTCTTCATGTTCGCTTGGCTGGTGAACTAATCATAGTTCGTTTTGTTCTGCAGTACACTATACTCTCCCGGTCCCTTGAACAGTTTGTTTGGGATGACCAGCGGAGTTGATGGCAATATCAGCTTGCAATTTCAAGGGCAAGCTTCTCTGTTTAGTGAGCAGAGCTCTGTCGTCCGGACACGCTTATTCACGGCGGTGACCAGCACACCTCGAGGAGTATTCTGACTACGGCTCCCCTTGAAGATGTCGACCGTCGAACTTATAGGAAGCCCGATTTCATGTTCAGGGATGCCGCACCAGATCCTGATCACCAACTACAGGCCGGAGAAGAGCCATGGATCTTCCAATTGGGTGATGAGAAGTTCTACCTTCTGTCCACCAAGCGACATTTTTTTTTATCTTCCTTCCAGTGTGTGACGCAGGTTCGGAAGATGGCATGGGATGTGAGCCGAAATACCGACTCTGTTCACATAGGAAGATTAATGCTTCAATCTCCTGTTTATGCAAGAGCGGGGCCTCCTCATTGCATAATGGGTTTACATCCTGGGAACGTGTCACGAGAGATCCCAGTGGGAGAAAATCCTGCAGTGGCGCTGACCTTTGGCAACCAATTCTGCAAGGTCAATGGGAACTACCTAGCTACTGACTTCAGGACTCCAGGTTGGATTCATCCTCCGAAGGCATGGTGGAGGGATTTAACTGTATACATCCTCGGTCATTTCGAGGAGGATTTGGAGAGGCTGAACCTCTATGAGGCCGTCAGGGCGACCTGCTACGGCATTGAGATGAATGTGGCGTGCTTCTACGCCATCTTTGAATTGTATTGCCCAGCTTCAGGGACCTTCTTCACCCCTGTCGGTGAGTTGGGTATGTCCTTGCATGAGATGTGGGAAGTCTCTGCTCTGCCTTTTGGGTCTCTCCCATATGAAGAATACTTTCCGTGCGAGGCAAAATTTGGCTCTTCTGGAGAGAGCAGGAGCCCCGCCTTGTTCGAGACCTACAGGGAGTTAATGTGCCACATGTACATTTGCTCCAGTATGCATGGGGGCAATAAGGGAACCTCCTGTAGCTTGAAAAGCTGGGGAGACTATTTGTTCCCAGATATGGAGAATACTCCTGAAGCGACTCACTATGGAGTTGCTGATGAAGACATCTTTGACCGATGCAAAAGCACTTCCAAGGGGATCTAGTTGTGAAAGAAGACGATGGTCCCCTATGAGAAGGGTGATGTCCTTCGGAGTTTCCATCATCAGGCTCGCAGGCCGATGTCCCGGAAGGCACTTCTGGCTGGTTTCTTAACAGTCTGGTTAAAGAGGTGCGTGGTGCCGTCTTCTTCGGGTGACATCGTTCATCCGAATGTTTTGCTGCCCGCTGTTCGTTTGGTCCATGGTCACTGTCTGGGTCTTCTCCCCCATGGTGTGCTGCATTCAAAGAGGCCTCCGTGCATTAACGGAGGCTTTTTGCAGGCCGCCAGCAACGAAGCGTGGAAAGGGAGCCATTTGCCTTGTGACGGACCAATCCTAGGATAGGTCTGCCCTACACCTATCTGATGGCGTGGTTTGCCCTGCATTGTCCTTCTTTAATTGAAGCTGGAGAGGATCCCCCGCAAGATGTTCGAATGGCGCTCCTCCGTCGATTCGAAGGATGCTCATGGCAGAAGACTTACGTGGCTGAGGCCCGTAAATTAGTACGTCGTTATGACGTCCATAGTCTCTTCCGCTGTTTTCCTGGTATTCGGGGTGCAGGCTATGGGGAAGAGTTTCAAAGATGTGGGGGAGGGACAGTCGTCCCTGAGCCGGGGAGTTTTTGAGTGGCTAGTCAGCATCTGGCCTTCACATCTATTATACCGGAGCGGAGATAGCTGCTATTTGGAGCCTTATGTCCCAAGTCGGTTTGCTCGACAGTTTGGATATGACCAACTGTACGTGGGCAACCCAAATCTCAATCTGGCTTTCATGGGGAGCCTTATTGATGGGGCCCGTGCTTGGCGATTCTTCATTGAGGGCTGTACTGGGGCGCGGCTGCGTACGCCGTTGAGGACTCCCATCTTCTAATGACCCTGTGCTTCTGCCAGTGGTACGCAACTTCCAACTCCACACCCCTTGGGTCAAGGCTACAGCTCTGGTGTGAAGTTAATTTCTCAGCGGATAAAGCAAAGATCTCTGAGAGAAGGGAAGGCAGGAGGGTTCGCGTCCCAGGCATGGAGGAATTCGTTGGTGTGGATGATAGCGAAGCCTCGGATGCGGAAAGTCCTCGCTTCGAAGCAGAGACTGGTGCCGGGACTCCTGCAGCTGGTTCCGGCGTGATGGGGATAATTCCCCAAGACACGTAGAAGAAGTGGAGGAGGAAGGTTCTGATGTCCCTCTAAAGCGCAAACGGACAGGTGGGCCGCGTAGGAAACAGTTGGTGAAGAAACCCTGTCGTCGAGCTCCTACGGTTGTTGTAGAGGGTGAACCTTCTGTAGCGTTTCCTTCGCTTGTCCCCTCAGTAGTTGAACCGTCGGTTGCTAAACTGACTACTGGCGAAGTTGCTTCGAACTTAGGTAAGTTCAGCTTCGTCTTTGTAGTGTATCTTTTATGTGTTCCGGATAGCTCATTATTTGCTTCTTGATACAGGAGCTGAGGCGGCTGGAGAGCAAGGGGACATTATGATCCCCTATTTACTTATAGAACTGAAGCTGGCTCTTTTACCCTCCCGGAGGAGTCCGGAGGTGATGCGGCTGATATTGGTCCTCCGGGCGCGGGGACTTCCAAAGGAAGTCCTGTAGTGTCAAGCTCTATTGGATGGTCTACAGGAGACTTGGCAAGCGAAAGCGGGCCTGTCATTCGTGTGACTCCGCAAAGGACTTTCCGATGGAGCCCATGGACTGATGCGGCTACCGAGATGTTTGAGGCGACATTGTCTTTTGGTATTGTTCTGACCTTTTGGCTTCTACTGCCTGTTGTGTCTTGCCTAAACACAATTTTGTTGTAGTTGTTCCGCCTCAAGGTGCGTCAACTTCAAGGGACCGGCTGATCTTCCTGGGAGTCCAGGGGTGATATGAGCACTTCGACCGCGGCGGATGCTACTGTGTTGGACGTGCTGTATGGTGACCTGCCCTCTTATCGGCCCCAGCCAGCCGAAGGACCAGAGGTTGAAGGGGTGGTAGTCACGAAGGCAACTTCACTCCCAATATATCAATGAGTGAGGTGCCGACAATTTTGCCAAGTGCAGAGCTGAGAGTGATTACAAGTCCAACTTCTCCAACACTGGTAGTTGAACCCGCTGTTCGGGAGACAGTCACTAGTCCTACCTCCGCGGTGGCTAGTGTACTGATTTCCATGAAGACTCCGCTTAGATCACCAACGGCCTGTCTTACCGCTGTTTTGTTCCTGTTGCTCCTTCCACGGTAGCGTCGATCAGGCTGGTGGACTTTCCTGAGGTTGTCCCTTTATCAGGAGTGGCTGAAGTTGAAAAATGACTTTATAGGACATAGTCGATTGCTTTTATAAAGGCTTAGAGCGATCCATTGAGCTGGTCTTGAAAGGTTCGACTATGTCGTTCTCAACTTTGAAGGTGGTCCTTTCCCGCAATATTGAAAGCATTCGGGACCTTGAAGGATATCACCAGGCCGCTGCCTTAGAACTCCTGGTAGATCAATTCGAGAGGGATGTAGAAGAATGGCGCTGTCTCAGTCGCTCGGACCTGGAGTCTTCAATTGATGAGCGGTTTGCGCGTCTTGTCGCTCAACAACATGAGGCCGTCTTGTTGCTCAAGAAGCTGTTGAGACTATTTCTTCTGACTTGAAATCCTTGGAAATAAGGCAAGCGGAAGTCGGAAATGCCATCGATGCCTCCACCAGTGCTCTTCTTGACGCTGAGGATAGGATTGAAAAGGCCAAGGAGATGATTAGGAAGGGGAACCTTCTCTTGTCCAAGGCTGAACCGGTGCGTCTTGAAGAAGCCGCGCGGCTTGAGCAGCTCAAGGCTCAAAGTGACGAACTCTCGCAGTAGGGATTGTCACAGAGGGCAACTTTGGCGGAAGTCGAAGCTCGTTTGGCCCAGGCAATGGATTTCGATGAGGCTGAGCTAAAGTCGCAGGCGCTTGCCCAGGCTGCTGATGACAGGAGGATGAGGCTGGCTTACCTTGGAGAGCGGATCAGATCCTACAATGTACGACTGTAGGTCGTAATACATATGCTTCCATGTATCCCTCCTTTTTGGAATCAATGAACATAATCATTTTTTGTTTTGACTCCCTGTTGAATCTTCAAATTGCTCCGCTTTCTGAATTGTCGGTTCCAAATTGTATTGGTGCCATTTGAGATAATAGTCCTTTGTTGGATTGAATGCTGAGACTTGGCAGTCTGTCAGTTCAGAGGTCACGATGACATAACTGGTTGAGGAGCCACCAAGCTTCAAAGTTGGTGATACTTGTCTTTTGTAAAATGTCAACAAGTATCGAGACCTGTCTTTTGTAAATGTCGATAGGGCTCGAGGTGAGACTTGTCTTTTGTAAATGTCAACAAGCTCGAAATTGAGACTTGGCTGTCTGCTGGTTCAGAGGTCGCAATGACATAACCGATTGAGACGCCACCAAGCTCAAGGTTGGTGATACTTATCTTTTGTAAATGTCAATAAGTATCGAGATCTGTCTTTTGTAAATGTCGACAGGGCTCAAGGTTGAGACTTAGCTGTCTGCTGGTTCAGAGGTCGCAATGACATAACCGGAAGAGACGCCACCAAGCTCAAGGTTGGTGATACTTATCTTTTGTAAATGTCAATAAGTATCGAGACCTGTCTTTTTTAAATGTCAACAGGGCTCGGGGTTGAGACTTAGCTGTCTGCTGGTTCAGAGGTCGCAATGACATAACCGAATGAGACGCCACCAAGATCAAGGTTGGTGATACTTGTCTTTTGTAAATGTCAACAAGTATCGAGACCTGTCTTTTATAAATGTCAACAGGCTCGGTGTTGAGACTTAGCTGTCTGCTGGTTCAGAGGTCGCAATGACCAACCGATTGAGACGCCACCAAGCTCAAGGTTGGTGATACTTATCTTTTGTAAATGTCAATAAGTATCGAGACCTGTCTTTTGTAAATGTCAACAGGGCTCGGGGTTGAGACTTAGCTGTCTGCTGGTTCAGAGGTCGCAATGACATAACCGATTGAGACGCCACAAGCTCAAGGTTGGAATGAATTTGGAAAAAGGTCTCGTTTTCACGGGGAGAAACGAGGGAATCACTGTCATAGGTTTAATGTTAACGTAACAGCGAAATTTATATGTGGTCTTACCATTCTATGGATGAGAATTGGTAAGTGATTTTGGAGGTCTCGTTTTCACAGGGAGAAACAAGGGAAATCACTGTCATAGGTTTAATGTTAACGTAACAGCGAAATGTATATGTGGACTTACCATTCTATGGATAAGAATTGGTAAGTGATTTTGGAGATCTCGTTTTCGTAGGAGAAACGAGGGAATCACTGTCATAGGTTTAATGTTAACGTAACAGCGAAATTTATATGAGGACTTACCATTCTATGGATAAGAATTGGTAAGTGATTTTGGAGGTCTCGTTTTCACAGGAGAAAACGAGGGAATCACTGTCATAGGTTTATGTTAACGTAACAGCGAAATGTATATGTGGACTTACCATTCTATGGATAAGAATTGGTAAGTGATTTTGGAGATCTCGTTTTCACAGGGAGAACGAAGAGAATCACTGTCATAGGTTTAATGTTAACGTAACAGCGAAATTTATATGAGGACTTACCATTCTATGGACAAGAATTGGTAAGTGATTTTGGAGATCTCGTTTTTACAGAGAGAAACGAGGGAATCACCGTCATAGGTTTAATGTTGACGTAACAGCGAAATGTATATGAGGACTTACCATTCTATAGAAAGAGAATTGGTAAGTGATTTTGGAGAGGGAATCAAATGGAAACAGGTCCCTTAGGATTTTTAGCAAATCCTCAGCTGTCAACGGGTTTGATATGCCTTTACCAACTACCGTTTGAGTCGGGCTAGCCATGCTATTCCCCTCAGCATGATGAGTTGTCGAGGACTTATGTTGGGCTTACAGGCTAACATTTTCCTCTATCCTTAATCATTAAGGATGTTGGGTCGTCTGGTTAACGTATGTGTAACCCTGACTCTCCTTTAAGACAACCAGTATATGGCCAGGCTCCTACTGGTTTATGGTTGTGTGTGATCTCGCTTGGAGGAAGAGAAAGGCTCTCTTTGTGTGTACCTTGGACATAAAGGTCTTGATCAGAGGTGTAGTGTTAACTTGATCATGAGAATGATCCTTAATCAAGGATAATACTTCTTTAAGAACTTGCCATGATCGGCATCATGAGTAGGTCACCATCTGAAGTCATAAGGCGGTACGCTCCATTTGAATAGACTATTTCTATTACGAACGGTCCTTCCCATTTAAGCTGGAATTTGCCTTTGGTCTTATGCGTCATAAACATTGGTCGTCTGACGGCTAAAACCAGGTCTCCTTTCTGGAAGACCCTCTGTTTGACCTTCTTATTGAAGGCCTCTGAGATTCGAGCTTGATATAGCTCAATATGTTGCTGGGCTTGAAGCCGCTTCTCATCTAGGGCTTCGAGCTCTTGAAGACGCAGGCGATCATTGTCATCTCAGATGATCCTAGTCATTAGAGCGACTCATAACGACGGCGTCTGGATTTCCAATGGAGACTGCTTCGCACCCATATACCAGAGAAAAAAGGCGTATTGCCTGTCGGTGTCCGAACCGTGGTTCGGTAGGCCCAAAGACATTTACCAAGCTTTTCGTCCCAATCTCGCTTGTTGGAGGAGACGAACTTCTTGAGTAGCTTGATGATCGTTTTGTTGAATGCTTCCGCCAAGCCATTAGCGGCGGGATTATAGGCAGTTGAAGCCATATTCTGAATTCGGTATTTATCGCAGAACCGATAGAATACTTGGCTTATGAATTGGGGACCGTTGTCGTGGATGATCCGCCTAGGGACACCAAATCGATAGATGACATGGTATTTGATGAAGTTAACCACATTAGAGGTTTTGACTTCAGCCAATGGTATAGCCTCCGCCCATTTTGAAAAGTAGTCGGTTATTGCAAGGATAAACCGGTGACCTCTTGTCGAAAAGGGGCTAATTGGCCCTACGACGTCGATTCCCCATGCTTCAAATGGCCATGAAGCAACAGTCGGGTGGAGCAGCTCCGAAGGCTGGTGTATGAAATCCGCATGAATCTGACATGCTTTACACCTTCGTGCATATTGGATGGCATCGGCTATCATAGTTGGCCAATAATATCCCAGCCTATGCAACCTGTCCTTGAGCTTTGGACCTGGTTGGTGAGCTCCGCAAGTGCCGTCATGCGCTTCTTTGAGCGCTTCCTGTGCCTCTGAATGAGAAAGGCAATGGAGGAGAACACCGTCATATGAACGACGGTAAAGTGTCTCAAAGTTGGATCGTAGTAGAAACGGAGAGACCTTTGTCTGATGGACGCCGCTTCTTTAGGATCGTCTGGAAGCAGACCGTGCAAAGCATAGTCAATGAGAGGAAAGCGCCAGTCTCTTGGCTCAAGATCCGTGGAGACATTATAGACTTCTCGAGTTCTTAGCATGTGCTTGGAGCATACAAGATATCAAGTTGCGACTGTGAGGTGATACTCGGTGTTGGCCGGTAAGGCTAGTGTCGTTGCTAATGCAGCAAGGGCGTCTGCCTTAGTATTTTGAGATCGAGACACATGCCCGATATAGAAGCCTTCAAATAGGTTGGCCAATTCAATGGCCATGTGATAATAAGGCACCAGGTCTTCGTGGCAAACTTCGTATTCGCCTTTAACCTGATTGATGATCAGTTTTGAATCGCCGTAGGCTTCAAGGTAGCGTACCCCCATTCCATGAGCGAGCTGAAGACCAATGAGCAGAGCATTATATTCTGCTACATTGTTGGAGCATGATTCTGTCAGAGAAAATGCTCTGGGCAGAACATGGTTCTGCGGGAGATATAACACAACCCCCACTCCGGCAATAATCTTGCCTTTAGGCCCATTCGCGATGCTCCATCAAAGAACATCTGCCACACTTCCTCCTCTGAGGTTACATTGGAGTCGAAGACTTCATCTGGAATATCCTCGTGAAGTTTTGAATGTTCCGAAACTGGATGAGCAGCCAAGAACTCTGCAAGGGCCTGGCCTTTAACCGCCTTCTGAGGGGTGAAGATTATGTCGTATCGAGACAAAAGAAGTGCCCACTTAGCCAATCTTAAATTCAATGATCCTGGCTTCGTCATAAGAAGACGCAATGGGTTTACTCTGGAGATGACATGTATGGTCTGCCGACCAAATAATGTTGTGTCTTCTGAACAGCGAAGACGAGAGCTAAACACTCTTTCTCGATAGGGTTGTAGCGAGATTCCGCTCCTATGAGAGTTCTGCTCAGATAATAAATGGCCTGCTCGTGGCCATTGTCGTCCTTTTGAGCGAGGAGGGCACCGAGGGAGTAGTCCAGAGTTTTTACATAAAGCAAGAATGGTTTCCCTGATGTAGGAGCCACCAGGACTGGAGGTTTTGTGAGATACCTCTTGATGTCTTCATAAGCTTCCTGGCAAGCTTGATCCCATACGAAGGAAGCACCCTTTTTTCATGAGTCGGGTGAACGGTTGACAGCGGCTGAGAGATTTGCAATGAATCTTCTGATATAAGCCAGCCAGCTTTGCAAGCCCTAAGCTCTTTGAGATTCCTCGGTGGATGCATGCTCTGAATGGCTTTGACCTTGTGTGGGTCAAGATGAATTCCTTTTGACATAACAATGAACCCAAGTAACTTGCCACTTGACACTCCCAGAAGGATTTTGTCGGATTCATTTTTAGTTGATGAGCCCGCATTATGTCGAACATCGTTCTCAGATCGCGAAGATGGTCGCCATTATTGCGGCTCTTGACAGCGATGTCGTCGACATAGCATTCCACCTTTTTTCGAAGATGGTCGCGAAAGATTGTACTCATTGCCCGCTGATAGGTTGCTCCGGCATTCTTCTGTCCGAAGGGCATTACAGTGTAACAGTATACCCCCAATGGTGTTCGGAACGAAGTATGCTTCTCGTCGTCGGGATACATCTTAATCTGGTTGTATCCTGAAAAGCCGTCCATGAAAGACATTCTTTCGAATCCACGTGTTGTCAATCATGACGTCGGTGATGGGCAATGGGAATTCATCTTTAGGACAGGCCGTGTTGAGATCACGATAGTCGATGCAGATCCGTATTTTCCCGTTCTTTTTGAGGACGGGGACGATATTAGCAACCAAATCTGAATGTTGTTCCTCCCGGATGAAGCCACATGCAATGAGCTTGTGAACTTCGGCTTCAATAGCTTCCATAACGTTCGGGCGAAACCGACGTTGTTGCTGCTTGACTGGCTTGACGTCAGGCTTGATGTTTAGACGGTGCATAGCGACCTGTGGATCAAGTCCAGGCATATCTTCGTAGCTTCATGCGAAGACATTTATATACTCTTTTATGAGCATTATCAATTCTTCCTTTTCTATAAGTGATAGGCTTTCACTTATAAAGATGGATTTGGGATGATCTTGACTTCCCAGGTTGACCTGCATCACCTTGTCTTCAGTAGGTGGTTCGCGCAGTTCGATCTCCTTTCCCACTGGAGGTTTAATTGCTGGGCCCATGGCTCCTCATCAATAGCTTCTGTAGGCTCTAATTGACTGCTTGAAGTCATATTGACAGTGAGGTCTTCGAACATTCCTCCTACACTGATATCCGAGTCCCACTCGGAGGATGAGGCTGAATGTGATGGAATTGGTTCATCGTCTTTGGCTTGAACCATTGCTGACGATGGGGTGTAACGTATCCCAACCCCCTGCGTGTACTATCATAGTATTTTGCAGGCTTCCCTTTAGGCACGAAGTTCCGCATCAAACCGCGCCTTCCTTTTTCAAGATTCAGGCCTTCTCCATGCTTCAAGTTGTACCCATTTTCTTCATAATATGGCGCGTTGGCCGCACGTAATGAAAGAATTGTGGAGTGTCTGAGTCTGAACTTGAATCTGCGACCGTGGGTCCCCGTGGTTGGGTTCTACCGAAGATTATCGATAACTGACCTTCTTTGGATGGCGGGATCACTAAAACGGCTCCTTGCGCGGATTCCATGGGCGTACTGGACGCACTTGGCTTATGTAGGGGCATATGCAGAGAGCCATCCGTAATGGATTCAAACAGCCCAATACTCGCTGGATAATCAAAAGAAATATTATCATTAATTACCCATTCACCTTCATCCTCTGAAGGAGTATTACATTAGGGATTATTGAGACATGCTATAATTGGTTCACCAATCAGAATGGCTGGCATGCCTGCTTCGGATTCTGAATCCGCCTCATTGCCACTTTCATCATCGTCCGGCAACGGTTCTTTAGGTGTCCCACCGGCCTCTTGATACAGGAGAGCGTCAGTGAAGTAGTTTTTCACCCCTTTGAATGGTTGCTTCTCAGCAAAGACAGTTCGTACTGTCGCGTCATCTTCACATATTTGAAGCATTGGTGCAGAGTGGAGGGAACGATCCAGTTGGCGTGGATCCATGGTCGTCCAAGCAACAAGTTGTACGATGTGTCGGCATCAATGACATAGCATGTCACTTCTGACTTTAGGCTCCCGATTCTGCAACGGGGTCGGATTTTCCCAAGTGGGTAACTGCTCCCAGCATTGAAACCGTATATTAGTAGTGGTTGCGGACAACCTGTACAGTGGTATGCCGAGGAAGTAAAGAAGCCTTTTAGGGATGATGCTGAGTGCGAACCCCGGATCGACCTGTATTCTTTCGATGCACGTTGAACCGATATATCCGTTTAGTACAGAGGTCGATCGTGCTTGTTGTCTTTGAGAAGCATATCTTCCGCCGTGAATGTAATAGCGGGCACCTTGGATTGTGTTTGATGACATTCTGGACAAGGAAACTGAACGTCGTCGTTAGGGATCTCAGGGATGCATGTCAGAAAGGATTCTGAATTGGCTAGCGCATCCCTGAGTGCTTCTCTTGTTTCTTTTGAGAGACGAAGGAGCTCGTGTATAGTGATACGAGCTGGGATATTGGCCAGTTGAGCCAATATGTCAAACCGAAAGGGCGTATCAAACCCTTGGCCTGGTGGTTTCTTCAACACGTGGTCGAATCGTACCTCCTTAGGCCTCTCTTTTCCCTTGGTTGGGATTGGAGCGGATGCTGGTATTTGTACTGATGTCGTTTGCTGTGTGTATCTCGTCAGTAGACTTCTCATACTGCCTTAAGTATGATTTTCCAGATCGGGTACCCGTCTGTTGAGGTAGGTCAGCCTGCGTTGTGCAAGTATGCTTTTCTCCTTCTGAATCACTGAGGGAAGCTGAAGTAAGATTGCCGTCGTCCGGCAGGAGGGAGATGACATTGCAAGATTTGCCCTTTGACTTGGGGCTTTTTGAATCCCACTGCATGTCTTGGCGAGGTCTAGGTGTATCCAGATGACTTCCCCTGTCTCCAATGTTAAGGGAACAAGACCCTTATTATCTTGAGCTGTACCTGGAGGATGCTTGACTTCCAACCGTGGCGCAGGGACTGAATAAGTCCCGTCAGGAACTGTGACCTTTGGAGCTTTGCCGAACTCTAGAGTCACCATATTGGCCGTGACTTTCTTCTGTTCTGTCTTCAATGTCAGAACCTCGGCATCAACCAAGGCTTGAATTCTGTCTTTGAGGACATAGCACTTGTCAGTAGGATGGTGAATCATCCTATGGTAGAGGCAGTATTTAGGGTCGTTTGTGTGCCCTATCTCATTGGGACGCCGAGCATCTGGCAGTTTTATTTTGTTCCCTTTGTGGAGCAGATGGAATATCGTGACCACCTGATCGTCTTTGAAGGAGTACTGCTTTGGAGGGAACTTAAGCTCCTGATTCTTGAAGCCGCTCTTCTTGGCCTTTGACTGCACATCTCCGGATAACTCCGCAGACATAATCTTTTTGCCTTTAATTTGAGAAGATTGCGGTAGGTTGCTACGCCCTTTGTTGTTCATACCCCATTTGCTTCTAGGGGCGGATGGTTCGAACTTTTTAGCTGACTTCTCAGCTATCTCAGCTTGTTCGACCAATTCTTTCCAGGTGTGGGCTTTGACAGCCCCATGCGAACTTCCACTTGGTGTAGGAAGTTGTGTCTGCATGTCTGTAAGAGCATGGGTAATGGCATCCCTGCTGGGCACATCAAGGATAAATTTCTGAACCGTTCATTGTAGTCACGGATAGATTCGCCCTTCCTCTGCACAGTAGAGAGGAGCTTGTCCATGGTCACTTCGGTATCGTCCTCATAGAAACGAGAGAGGAACCGGGTTTCTAGGTCGATCCAGGAATTGATAGAGCCCGGAGGGAGACATCAGAACCAGTCAAATGCCACCCCCTTTAAGGTGCCAATGAACAGCCTAGCCATGATGGCGTCATTGCTTATAACATTACCAGTCTGAGACCGGAAATAGTAGATGTGCTGATTTGGATAGCTCTTTCCGTCATAGGTATGCAACGTTGGTGGTTTGAACTTCGGTGGATATGGCACCGAATCCCACTCCAGCAGATAAGGACGGACTGCCTCTACCTTCTTTAATTCATCCCTCTGAGCTAGGGATGCGATTTGAGCTTGGAGGCCCTTAAGGACTTTGGTGTCTAGGGAAGAACCCTCCTTGGATTTCTCCGGCTTTGGTTGCTCATTGCTAAAGTGTTCCTCCTCATCGTGATTGCTCCCGGCATCATTGTCATTCCGATTGCTGAGGAGTCGAGCAAGCATCTGTTGAATATTGTCCAAGGCTTCTTGCTGGGTTTTGAAAGTTTGCTCCTAAGCTTCCAGGCGGCGACGAAGGTCGTCGTTGACGTTATCAGCCATATTGACTGATGCTCTGTCTGTTCGCACCGAGCTAACTGTCGCCGAAGAGGCGTACCCACTATCTTCATCTTCTTCATCCGATGATTGGAGTGATCTCCTGGGTTCTGGCGAGGCTAGGGCCGTCGAGGAAGAAGGCTGCTCGTAACTGTAGGGTATCGCCACCCTAGATCTGGTGTTTGGAAAAACACCCTCTTCATGCACCAAGACTTCGCCTAAGCCTGGGCTATAATCCGGATCTGGGGAGCTGTAGGGGGTGTCGTCAGCTGTTTGTATTCCCCTGCGCAGCTCTCGTCCCCTTCCGGTCATGTTGACGGATGCAGAGGGTAGATCTCGCGAGACGCTCCTTTTGCGGTGTTTCCTCGGGCCTGTACCGATAGTCAATCAAAAACTGACCGTCGTCTTGGTGGAGTGGCGGAGATTGGTCCCAGCCGGCAATGGACCGAGTGGAGTGTCACCAGCTGACATCCCACTTGTTGACAACAGGGGAAGAGGTTTGTCTATCCGTCAACAATTTCCTCAAATCAGACCCGGTTGGGTCTCTGCAATCGAGCGCAAAGGCTCTTTTGGATCGCACATAGGACGATGTCCTGCTTCTTTTATCCCTGCAGATGGGATTAGCACTGAATAGTGCTTTGGTTCTAGCTTCGCCACAAAGCGCAGGCTTAGCGCTTGACGAACTGGAGAGCGGAGCACGCTGCGGTGCTTTACCCGCTATGCTGCTGCGAAGGCAATTAGCCTTAGATGGTACTTTGGCTTCAGCTTCGTGGTCACGGACCCTGCGCGTACACTGTGGTACAGTAGCTTCGCTCATGAGAACGAGGCCGACGCGAGGCATTGCTGCTCTTAAATTGGACGACGGTATGATTGCCGTCGTAACTTTATGATTGGAGCAGACAGGCATCCTACCTTTTTTCTTCGCGAGAGAGGCGCGATTTAGGCGTAGCTACGCCTGGATCTTCGGTTGGAGACTTCTGTTTAGGCTTCCATACCCGCCTTGGCAGAGGAGACTTAGGTTCGCAAGGAACCTGATTAGCCACACGCGAGGCTGAGGGGTGTTGGCAGAATTCTGCTTCTGGTTCCTACTTCGAAATCTTGGTCATGGAGACCTTTCTATGCTTCCGTGCTCGAAGCATTAGACCACCCCCAGAGAGGACTTCTTCAAATCTTCCTTGATCGAACTGGACCACCAAGTTCTCACAAGTAAAGGAATCAGGCTGCGGACGTGCTTCCTTGTTGCGTCAAATAACCGCAGTAGGTTCGCAGAGAACCTTTTCTGTCTCCGCAGAGATTTTCCTTGAAGATTTAGCCAGAAAGGCTCTGGCTGCACCGACTTTTCTGAATTCAGAGTTAGACCCGAAGGTCTGTTCGTCGCATTGCGACACTTGATTCTCGGCAGTGGAGAATTTTATCCCCAGCGGAGTCGCCATCTTGTTTTCCATTATATTCGCAAAGGGGAAAACTTACAAAAAAAAGGGTTTGAGGAGCTAAATTACAAGTATTCTTAAAAAGATTACAAGTAGATCTCCTCAGAGATTCTGGAGAACTGTGCCGATAGGAGTCTGGTCAGCGCACGACCACTTTGTCCCTTTGACGATGCGAGCGATGAGATTCCCTTCTCGCCTGATTCGGGGAATCAGAGAATAGAAGGTTGGTAGAACCCTCTTACTGCTTCTCAAAATCGCCTTCAATTAGGAATTCCTTCTCGCCTGGTTCTGGAGATTCCTTGAGAGGAAGGACGATGTTAGGGTATCAACACCCTGATTAGAGAAAGCTATTCTTAAAAAGATCTCTGAATTTGAGAACGCACGGTGCGTTGTGAAGAAGCCTCTGCTTGTGGAGTCCTCTCTCTTGCGTATGTCTCAGAAAATTGGCCTCTGGAACCGGTCTCCTCTCTTGAATATATATATGTCTTTGTACCCCTGTCGGGCTATTTATAAGGAGAGCAAGGGTATAATCGTCCCTTGAAAATATGGAAACAGATTGAATCAAATCTGTTTAAATCTGAAAAGTAGCCTTGCTGCGAGGTTAGGATCAGCTTCTGCGAAGCCAGAATTGGCAGGTCGGTTGACCTTCTTGATCCTTTCCATATCGTTGGAAGATTTTCCCTGATCTTCTTACTCGTTTTTTAGAAGAGTCAAGAGATTGTGGCAATCAACTGCCAAATTTGATCTCCGATTTGATCTTAATTGGATTTGATCTGATTGGATCCGATCTCATCCGGAGATTTGATTGGTCAAAGGTTGACCATAGCAGACCAATAGCGGAGCTGTCCGCATTGAGCTCGTAGCGGAGCTAGAGACAGCTTCTGACGAAGTCCGAAAGAAACCCTTTGGCGGAGCTGGAAGTCCCCTGTGGCGAAGTTGCGAGTTAGCTTCTTGCGAGGCTTCGAATGGCTTCGAGGCAAAGTCGAGTGATATTAGCCTCTCAAGCGAGGCTATCCCTTGGGCTCATGCGATGCTAAGTGCTAGCACCTTAGACCTGCTGTGAGGTCTGTTTAGAAACAATCCGGGTTCACTGTCTGCTTGCTGGATCAGTGGAGTCCAAGTTGCTTCCTTGTCCCTCGGAGATGGGTGAAAACTGGTCTTCAGCTCGTCTGTCACTTGTCTTTTGTAAATGTCAACAAGTTTAGACATTGTTCGGACCAATAAGAATCTTGTCTTTTTTAAGTGTCAACACTAAAGAGGTAAATTGTTCCTTGCTGGAGAAGATTCGGTGGTTGTTGTCTAATGCGCGATTAGGCAAATCGTTTTAGGCTGAGGCGATTGTGTATGCTAGCCATCTCATAAATGGATCGACTGCTATAAGAGGTAAAGCTCCAATAGAGGTTTGATCTGGGAAAGCTGCTCAAGATCATGATTTGTTGCGGGAATTTGAAAGTCTGACCTACTTCAGTGCCAAAGATGGCATGGTGAATTCGCGAGTAAAGAAGTTTGTGTTTCTGCGTGTCAAGAGAAATATGAAAGGCTATAGGCTATGAGACCCCGAAAACAAGAAGATCGTGATGAGTCAGCATGTCACATTTGATGAGACTTCAGTGTTGAAGTCTACCGTCTCTCAGCAGGTGGAGAGGATGAATGATTAGTCTACAATTCTGCATTATTATATCGCATTTTCCCACCAATTTATGAATAAAATGTCAGTCTAAACCGTGTTTTGGTCTCTCTTGCAGGTAAATCAAGAGTTTAAGGGTAAAGGAGTAATAAGAGCTTAATTAAACCCATTTTTGGGTAATTAAATCCGCATTACTTGGAGGCCAAGCAAGGAATTTTCTAGAAGATACGTCGAACCTAGACCTTTGCTCACGTCAGACAAATATTCGGGCAAAATTATCAGAATTGGGATATACCAGGAAGCTCCTAGAAACGTCACGCATCCCCGTACCAAGCTCCTAGAAATTGTCCCTGGTATGCCGCGGATCCGCGGCCCTATGGTGGGGCCACGCGTCGATTTTCGACGTGTTGCCCCGTCTCGTCTTCTAGAAGCTGTATTTGCCTATAAATACCCCTGTAGAGGTCCAGAACGAGGCAGTTTTTTTTTTAGGCTAGGGTTTTTATGTTTTAGTGTAGTGTAGGTAGGTGCTCTTCATTTCATTTCTTTTGTATTTTCTTTTTTTTTAGATCTTGAAGTAGGCCTGAGAGATTCAGAGAGAGATAGAGAGGAATTGATTTAATAGATGGTGACAATCTATGTAAAGGTGCCTCCTTTCTTCTCCAATGTAATCTTCTCCATCTTCTACATGATGCTTGGCTAACTTTTCTTTTTCTCATGGCAATCTAACATCTAACCACTAACCATCTAACCACTTACTTGATAATCCACATGAATCTAATAGCCTCACAAGGCCTTGCTCTTGCAAGAGTCATTGATGGCTCATGATGATGGATTCTAACATTCTAACATTTCTAACACCTAACCCACTAACTTGCTAACTTGCAATGTCTTTTTTATTTCATGCTCACCTCAAACCGGTTTTGATGATTTAATAAGTAGCTTGCAACTTTTTAGTGGTATGGATGTGTTGTTTGAATGTAGAAGATCAATCTTATGGGCCATGTTCTGTATCGTCTCTTGAAGCCAAGGATTAGTGATGGCCAAGGATCCATGTGAGGCAACTATCACTAAGAGGTTAGCATTGTTAGTGGATCACTTAGTAGTTAGTAGCCATGAGCTTTCTTTTATCTTGTTTTAAAAAGCAATTCTTTTTATCATTTTCATCATTGTTTTCACCACCTTCTTTGTTCAACTTTGTTTCATCTTCTTTTCTATTTTGTTTTCCAAACCACTTCTCTTTTATTTTCTTCGCCGTTTTCATCGCCTTCTCCACCTACCACATGCTTGATTTCCTTTTCTTTTCTTTTCTTTTTCTAATTCTTTTAACAAAGAAGAACTGTTAACATAAAATGTGAATAAAAACTGTTAATGCTTCTATCGCCTCCCGTCCCTGTGGATTCGACCCGTTGAGCCAATGCTATAACAGAAATATCGAGGGAACATTAGTATATACGAGCATTTCATTGATTTCACAAAATACACATTTTTCGAGTGCTAGTTTCGCCTCGATCGAATTTTTGGTGCCGTTGCCGGGGAACGAGAATGGTTTTGATTTCACATTTTTTTTAACATTTTCTTCTCTGTTTTGGTGTGCAGGACAATCTTTATAGGTGCTTAACATTGCAGAATGAATACTAGCTTTGCATCTCCTGCTCTAGAAAGCAGGGACTCAGCCTCTAAAGAACTGCCGCGCAAACGCGACTTTTGCCGCGGACACGCGGCCATTTTCTAATCATTGTGTATCTTGTTGTGCTGGGATGTGTATCTTGTAATAGCTAGTGGATTTGTACTGCTATTTTTCTGCTTTGATTGCCTACACATCACAATAAACTAAAGAACTAAAATACGATATTTGGACGCTTTTAAAACGGCTTAGACATTTGCATTTAGGCACGTGTCAATTCAATTCCAATATACTATATTTTGTTCTGTTATTGTGATCTGGATTGAGGTGTACATATGGCATTGCATATAGCATAGGACAAACACGTGGGTGATTTATTCGCTTTGTGTTATATTCTTATCTATATTGCACACTTGCACGAATTGAACTTAAGGGCAAAACCCATACAAGATAAGGTGAGATTTCATCACCCTTCCTTAGCCCAAAAACCACCTCCCCACTCACACAACCCAAACCCTAATAAAAATTGATAGACGTTGGCCCCTAGGGACATCTCGGACTCATTAAGAGATTGACCGAGGGTGAAACTTGTTTTGAATCTTACTCTTGTGAAATCGGTATCTAAGGTTGGGGATTAAGAGGTTACGCCTCGAAGATACCGTGGTTTGGCGTAATTAAGGCCCGTTGCTTACGCACGGATATCTCCCACCGTATTTTGTCCCTACCTGGCCGATTAGCTTGTGGTCAGATTCAAGCAACAACCTCCCACCGGTAGTCGACCAGTTAGGAGTCGTCTATGTCTAGGTCAACCTTAACATAGGCTTGGTTTTGATTTTTTCTTTTCTTTTTGTTTGTTGTTCGATTTTTTTTTGTTTGTGATTGTTTGTGAAATGGAATTCAACAATAACAATTCTTTCAATCTGAATATGAATCCATATTTCACACCAACTCTATTTGATTCAGATAATTCCAACCCGGCCTTTTACAATATGAACCAACTAAATACACTGGGTTGGACTTATCCGAATCAATACAACCCATACCCACAATCTTATGACTATAATTTCCAAAATAATTTTAACTCTTCACAGAGTCAATGGGGATTCATCTCCCCCGAGTTAAATTTTCAACCTCCTTGTCCATCATATCCACCTTGTCCACAATTTACACAATATTCATTCTCCGATTTCGCTTCCTATACTCCTTTTTCTGGACCTCCCATTGAAGAAAAATCTGAGTTAGAAAAGAGTATAGAAACCAATCTACAAGAGGTCGAACAACAACTTCAGAAAATGTTAGCCTCTCCAATTCCACAATATTTTCAAGAGTCTTACTCAGTTTCACCTTCTCATAATGAACAACCATCTGCCCTGGAAACAAGTAAGGAACTCTTGTATGAGTCCAAGCTTCAATCTCAAAACATTTTGGACTCACATTCTTCACAATCTTTTCAAAATCAAGATTCTTATACTCCCATTCTAGAGCATCTACTTGCAGAAAAATCAAGTCTAAAAAAGAGTATAGAAATCTTGCAGGAGTCCGCATTACAATTTCAAAATCTTCTTCTCAGTCTATTGATAGGTTGGAAACACAATTAAGTCAATTGGTCAATATTTATAGGAATGAGGAAACTCTCTCTTATCAATTTTTGACCAATCCAAATATCTCTAACTCTATCAATTTGACTCATGACTCTGGTTGTTTTGGAAACCAAGATTCCTACACTCCTTTTCTAGAACAACCACTTGAAGATACATCACATCTAGAAAAGAGTATAGAAGTCTTGCAAGAGTCTGCACTACAATTTCAAAAATCATCTGCCGAGTCTATCAATAGGTTGGAAACACAATTGAGTCAATGGTTAGCATTTATAGGAATGAGAAAACTCTATCTTATCAATCTGTGACCAATTCAGCTATCCCTAACTCTATTGATCTGACCCAGGATCTTGTCATTTTGGACACCAAGTTTCAATTTCAGCACACCCATCTGAACTTATTCAAACTTCAAATCCCATTGACATTTTGACAAGTTATCCTTTTCCTGAGATTGAACTTGAGCATAAATATGATCCTGACCTTCAACTTGGTAATTCAATTTCACTTCCTGATTCAATATTGACTGAGGTGTTTTTACCTGAATTCAGGCCTTTTTCCCGAGTCAGTATTGGATCCAGTACCAGTCCATTTGTGAAATTGAATCACCAATCATTTATGATCATCATATTGAACTTGACCATTTCATACTTTTTGAAAGTCCCATTGATAAATTGGCAAGTTCTCATTTTTATGGAATTGAACTCAATGAGGAATGTGACTTTGATCCTCAAATTTTGTGATCCAGTTCAAATACCTAAATCATATTGACTCTGTTATGTTACCCAATTTGAGCAACATTTTAGAGTCAGTTTGATTCTCATACCTGTCATTCTTGAACTTGAATCACCAATCTTAGAAAGTACATTCCATCATGGGGAAATGAACGTGGACTGATTGTATTCAATTCTGCATATTTTACACATTATTCCCATGCATATTACAATAAAAATATGATTTTTACTCATATTCTCTCTATTTTTGCAGGTCCACATCTTAAAAGAGAAAAGGCCCAAATCTCTTTAATTAGCAATAATTAAAAGAGATTAATTCAAAAGCCCAAAAAGAGCCCAAGTTTGAATCCAGAATCAGGAGAGATCCTCGCGCCAACTCAATCTTCCAGAAGGTCACGTGGATAACAAACTCATAACAACCTGTACCAGAAAATCTGGCCTGAACGGCCAAGATTTTGCCGCGCTTTCCCGCCAATTTGCGACAGTTACAGGGTTGTTAGAGCCCGGATTTCTCTCCAACAACCTGGGCTCTAGATGCTTCTCTCTGAGGCCTATAAATACAAGACCAGGGCTTGCACAAGAGAGAGAAGAGAGAGGAGAGATTAGAGGATAAAGCTTTGTAATTTTGTATTTTTTTCTCTAGGATTTTAGTGCTTTAGATCTTCTTCTTCCTCCCTAGAAATTCTGCAAAAGAGAGTTGTAAGAGAGAGAAGCTTGTGTATACCAAGGTGTGACAACTTGTGAAGCAAGGATTGATCCATTCTCTTCTTCTCTACTTGAGCATTTTCTAGTATTACTTGCTTTCTTTACTTCTAGCTTTACTTTACTTGCACTTAATTCATGCTTTGCTTTTCTTTTCTTATGGCTAGTAGCTAACTTTTCTAACATGAACTAGCTAACCACTAACCTTGCTAACTACTAACTCATGGGTGATTGCTATCTTTAATCTTGCAAGTTGTATGGTCTTCTCTTCTCCGATGGGTTACTTTTATGCTTGGCGAGTTCTTGTTGTAAATTCTCCATATGATTCTGTGTGCCTCATTTAGAGCCTTGTCTTTAGAACAAGTTGCTTGATGGAACATGGAGATGGATCACCAAACATATGCTATTTGTTGTACAACTTCTTTACTTCAATTAATGAATGTTGTATCTTCTTCCTTAGCATCCCTTGAGTGTCGCTCTTTTGATTCCATTATTGAAAGTCTATCTTGTAGGCCAATGACATCTATGAGTCTACAAGACAAGTCCAAGAGTGATCACCCGTCATTCAAGTGGGAAAGTAATTAGACCAACACGCAAGACAAATCTTTGCCGATGAATCAACATGAGGCACGCATTCACCATCACGGAGTTTAGTAAGTTTTTAGCAAGGTAGTAAGGTTAGCTAGTCATGGTTTTCTCCATCTTCAAATCTTCTACAAAGTTTTCATTCTTTTAGTTTTATTTCCAAGCAAATCTCCTTTTGATTTCTTTTCATTTTCCATCATGAACAAATCCACCAATTCTTTTACTTCTTTTTCAATTCATTTTTATTCTTTTAAGACAAAGAAGAATCTTCGTTTTCTTTTCTTCACTACCAACCGTAACGCTTTCCATCGCAAGCTCTCCCTGAGAATCGACTCGGTATAGCCCATGCTATAACGGAGATAGGAAAGGGTACATTATCATTTTGGAATACATTTGTGGAGTGATCAAAGCACTGAGGTTGAATCTAAAACCTTATCTCTTTTTATTGAATATATTTTGTGTGCAACTTATACTCCACAATACAACACCTTTCCCGTTCAAACATGGACTTGAGCTTCATCTTCTTGATTTGGACCCACTTCCTGAACCAATCTCGACTCCTGAATCTTTACTTGACTTAAGTCTTTTCTTGAGTCAGTATTAGTTCCTGTATTTCCTGAGTCCAAATCAATCATTTCATTCTGGGATAAGGGTCTTGATAAATTTGACTCTGAA